>BQNB010186268.1:0-12143 GCA_026074375.1 Tanacetum coccineum
GTTTTAATTTTCCATGGACAAATTGATTTTCCACTCAAGTAGGCTATACCATATATGATACCGCTGAAATAAAAAAACTTAATATTTTATACGAACAAACAATAAATAATAATCAATTAAACTTATACCTCAATAAGTCTAGAAGCTCTTCCTTTCTCAAATCTCCGTTCACCAAACAATACTCCTCTAACGAATACGTGCATCTCTCGAAGGCTAGGTAGTAAAATGTGTCGTCCAACTCTATTTCATAAAATCTGATTATGTTTTGGTGCTCACATAATCGGTTCAAATGCACTCTTTCTTCCAACCCTATCTCGACCTCGTTAATACTTATTCGTTTGACCATAACGGGTATGTTTTTGTAGGTTCCCTCAAACAGTATACCGTCATCACAACAAGTCTCTAGATGAGAATCCTCCATAACGATGACTTCCCTCTCTGACTTCATCTTCTTTCAACTATACCTTCAAAATATCTTAGATCGAGCAAACCTTGAACTCCTAAAACCAAAGAATAATAAGTAAGAAATTAAAGAATAATAAGTCATGATCCAACATGTATTATCTAAACTTATAGTTATGATATCGAAATTATATGATCATCTTGACAAAGTTAAACAAGATCGAGTATACTGAAAATATACCCGGATTAAAAACATCCTAATTAAAATCAATGTGACAGCCGAAATCAGAAATCACTAACGCCAAAGATGATTTACATCTTTACAAACATATTAATTACAAATAACTGTTATCAAAACCCATGTGTTGACAACGTGAAAAGCTAAGAATTAAATAGCTAAGTGCATAGTAATTTCTATGAACATAACGTACTGTTACCCAATTCTTCATGCAAATTATTGATCACTAACCCTAACATTGATAATAACATGCAATAAAGAAATATCATCATAACTAACAATTAATTAACCATATTCATAGTTATCCACTTAATTAACGCATGTAGATAAAAATTAAACGTACACCCTCGATCATACAAAGAAATACTAATTTACATATATTATATATATATCATCATCAAGATTTGATCTTTATATTCAAAACCACCACCAAGATTCGATCTTTATATTCAAAACCACCACCAATGCATGCATATTGTGATCAAGTTATAAACGAATAAAGTGATTATATTAAGATTATCATCAAGTTTATCAAAGCTACAACAATTACCTTATTGTACTTAAAAGCCTAACTTTATATATATCAATCGTTTAGAATATATATTCAAAAACACCACCCAGATTCGATCTTAAATTTAAAACCACACCATGATTGATTCTTTATATCAAAACCACCACTCCCAATGCATGCATCAGATGATCAAGTTATAAAGAATAACGTGATTATAAAAAGATTATCAGTCAGTTTATCAAGATTATCATCCAAGATAAATAAGAGCTAACAACTAGATTACTTAATGTACTTAATTCAAAACCCTAAGTATCTCAAGATTATCATCGTGTTAGATATATATTCAAAATCCACCACCAATGCATGCATATACAGGGCCGATTTGAGCATGTAGGCAAACGCTCAACCGACTCAGGGCTCCGTATTTTGTTATGGCCCACTGATTTTAGACTCCAGTGATATATAGTTTCGACTATGACCCAACATTATATGTGGCACTAAAACCTAAAAACTCTTGCCAGCCATTGTAAAATGAAAATTGAATTTTAATAACGTTTTCAATGTTTGTAATGCAATGGTAGAAAACGTACCAGGATGGATATGTAAGTGGGGAAGAAGATGAATACTTTAGGTTATCTACACTTTATACCCTTTAGTTAATTATTTGTACACTTTTTGTCCTAGCTTTTAAATTTTGTTTACAAACTAGCATAACTAAAATGACAAAATTGACACTTTAAAAACCATTAGTAAGAAATGTGTCATGATGTTACGTTTATTATATGAATTTTAAAAGAAACTGAATATATAAGATATTGTCACGAAAGGTTATGAAGAATAATAAATTTGACAAATTTGAACCGGAAATGTAATTAGTATCTTGAAATAAGTTAATAGCACAGTTTTTTTTGCAAAATTTATAGCTATTTTTTTTTTTTGGAATAGATAAATTTGTGTGCATACGTATATAATTTTTTGCACATGGCCCTTAAAAAGCGACGAGACGGCCTAGTATGCATATGTCAAGTTATAAACGAATAAATGTTGATTACCTTTGAATGGCGAACTACGAAGAATGAAGCAATAATCGATTAACCACGTAAGGTAAATTGGAATGATGAAGAATTTGAAAGAAGTGGAGAGGGAATTTATTATATATTATAAGTAATATACACGTCGATTTGACAGACTTCTATTCTACTTGGCTTATAAGTTTGTAAAAAAAACTCTCCTATATTGAAAGATATAAATGACCTCGGGAGTATTCTTTTTGCTAAAAAGTGGACGAAGAAAATGATCAAGTGGTACGACTCAATGAATCAAGGTTGGTATGACTCGATGAATCAAGGTTGTTATGACTTGGGACAGAGACAATGAGATGTGTGCGGTCAATGTGTGAAATTTGGGATAGAGAGAATGAGATGTGTCTGTTTTTATATGGATCAAATGACACATCCCATCTTCTTCAATTTTACAAAACCAACGCACCCCGTGGTGCAATAACGAGGCACCAACGAGGAGCCATGTCGGAGTAATGAACTCACGTCGTTACTGCACTCATTGCTCTACGAAATATGGTTAGAGACAACAACATAACTTATAGGCTCACACACTTCCTTAGTCTCTCGGTTAGTCTTCTCCGCAAAAATCATGTACTTAATTTTCACAATTAAAGCACAAACTTGAACTCTTTTTTTCTTTAGTAACTTCAAAATTTTGATTCTTGTCATACCGAAGTTATATTCTTCTTTCTAAATCATCTTTTAATCATATCAAAAGTTGAGTTATATACCATAAGAAATGTTTCAAAGAAATCGAAGGGCCCCATGAAAATGAAGGTCTTGAGTGATATGATTTAACACACACATGCCTTAAATTCGGCCCTGGTACAAAGGTAGGCTTTCTGTGGACGGATGTGAATGCGATTGGGTGAGTGTGTGGGACTCCATATAGTGGCTATTATATTTGTTTACGAACTTATTTGCTTTATGGACTATTTTTTGGTTTATTTTTGGTAACTTTGTGTGCTTATATAAGTTTATTAATAAACTTGAATGTTGTAAACTACTTGGAGATTTATATAATATATTATAATATTTTGTAACTTAGCAGCGTTAATATAAGTTTATTTTATTATCGATAAAAAAATGTTTGATACCACATGTAGGACCGAGAATGAGAAAAGGCCTACGAGGACCGCACAAATAAAAGTCGAATCTGAACCGATCTGTTTGGTTTCTCGATTCGATTGTTTTTCGGTTACTTTGACCCCCCCCCCCAGTCGGCTTGATTTAGGTTTGCACGGGTTCGTAGCGGCGGATCTAATGTTAAATTCTACATAACCTAAAAAGGTAGTTTGATTAATAAAAAAGGTTTATATGTTGTTGTCACCAACAAGTTGTTTTTGGTGTGGTACTTTGATGTTATCGTTTTACCACAAAAATTAATTTATTAAATGGAAATATTATACAAATCTAGATACAAAAGTATCTGGAAGATTTTTTGTTTTAAAATATAAAACTAATGCAAACTAAGTTATCTAAAGAAAAGGTAAAATCTAAACTTAAACTAAAAGAGATATGTTTGCCTAGAAACCAATGGTAAAAAGTTAGGATTTAAATGGTGAATTAAAACTCAAACAAGGATTAATTTATTCACACGGTTGTGTATTTCAATCTTAATCCATATTCACTCACATTAAACTATTTAGTTGATAATCTAAGTTAAGATGAGTTAAGATGTTGACTACTTTTCAACGGACCCGTCAGATTAGATAAAAACATTTTAAGTACATAGGTCGGATGTCTCTCGACATTGGCATACATTAGCTAGACTAATGTATTCAAAGTCACGTCTACTTATTAATCGAAAGCTAAACTGGTCTAGTCACGTATAAGTTTCGAAACTCAGCTCAGGCAAACCTTTCCCAGTTTTAGTCAAGAAATAACTAACTTAATCTCTAGTCAATAAACTAATTTAAACTTACAACTAAAATCATCAACAAACTTCAAACACCATACTAACTACTTAACCACGTAAACAAACATATGCAAACTATTCGCTAATAAACATAACTACGCTAAGATCAATAAATATAGCAACAATAGAATATTACTAAACTATCCTCAAGTTGCCAAGTAGACATAATCATAAAGGAAAAAAAGTATTAAGAAAGAATAACACCGGATATATTGAAATGGACAGAAGTGTGACCACTTTTCTTTACTACATCACATAACGATTTATTTAAACGTAACTTAAACACAATTTAAAAAGTAAAAATATTAAAACTTTATTTAATAAAATAAAAACTTTGTGATTTAAAAGCTTAAAACTAAAAACTTTATAAAAGAAATAGACTCTGAAATGATATTTTTATAAAAAGATTTAGACTTTATAAAAGAAAATCATAAAACTAAAAGATTTATAAATTATAAATATATATAATTTTTTTATAAAAAAGTTGATTAAAAAGATAAAAGTAAAAACTAAGAGTGTAAAATACAATAATCTAAAACATTAATATAAATGTTTGAAATTAAAGACATAAACTTACAATGATAAAATTTTAACTTAGAGAAAGATTAATATAAAGTCTTAAAATCTAAAACTAATTAATCTAAACTTATAAACAAAAAATTAAAATTAAAATAAAAAAAAAAGAAAGAAAGAATGCGGCGATATGTTTTCTCCCCCCTGCTACTACTTCTCATATAAGAAGAAATGCTGTTGAGGGCCTTCGGGGCTTTTTTTCTTTATGGGCTCAACTTGAGCTCACTAATGGTCTTCAATAATCTTTCATAAATATTCAAGATGTTGTATATTTCTTTAGCTTGTATCTACAATAACAAATAACAAATTTTAACAATAAACCCACTTAAAATCATAATTATGGATATATTAGTGCTATAATGCCGAGAATTTGAGCGCTAACAAATAAATAATTACGTTCTCATCACACCTCAACGCCCACGTTAACATCTCTTAATACACATCTAGGTAACTTTTTTTTTGAACGGCAACTTTATTAGAAACACAAGCAAGAATCTAGACAATAACAAAGAAATCAAAATCTGTGTATGAATCAACTATACCCATCTTTAACATAAAACTACTCTAGCTTTACACCAACAAAAAGATCGGTAAAACAATATCATACGAAAAATGTGTTACTCTTTACGAGGCGATTTTTACTCGCGAAAAAAAAAGTAATTGAGGTCTCCAGGACATTCCACGAAACTCCACCACGAAACCTAAAAAAACACTCCTAGTCCACAACTAACCTTCACATTAGAAGCAATGAGACGAACCGAATTGAACCAAACGCGCCATTCTGACATACGAATAAAACAGATGGCACTTCCAAATTCCACCATCGAAAAAATAACCTCGTCACATCACTAATCCTAACTAACCCTCTAGTACTAAAAACACGACCCAATCGGAAAAGAAATTGAAGAAAGAGTAAACTAATTTCAATAAAAAAACCATAACATGTATATCGTCCCAATTTTCTTTTTCCGGCTTTCAATTCAATATAAAACAGAACACATAATAACGAACCCGGACACAAACGATCATTCTTGCATAGTCACGTCATATAAATGTAGCAATTTTTTTATTACTTATGTAAATATATGGGTGTGGTTCAAGTGAGAAGTGAGAAAAGTTAATATTTAAAAAGTGTAATATAAGAATTTAAGTTATTAATAATTGCATTGACTTGTAACCTAATGATATATTAATAGTGACAGAATAATCAAAGTTTAAATTAAAAATTAGTGAACGATGAGGACCAATTAGGGAAAAAGGTTAACTAAAAATACAATAAGATATTAAACTTTCTTCTTAAAGCGAAATCGAAATCATAAATTAATTGCATGTCTAAGAGTAACAAACTCACCTGCCATTGAAACTTTTAAACCTAAATTTCTGTAGATTTGTTTATAAATACCGCAATATTATTCAAAACAACTTATCTTTCGTGTATGTGAGTCGACTGTTAGTCAAAAGGTTAAAGGCTTAAGTTGCTTATAGAGTAGATAGATAGTATAGATGTTGCCTAAATGTTTTGAAATACATATGAATCAAGATGTCATGCTAAACTAACACAAGTTAATTTGAGAAGGTAAACGGAAAAGAGTTATGATATATAGGCCTACATAATAGACCTACAAATAGGCCTAATCCATTCATATTTTGACAAGTGTCAAACACTCATTCTCTCTCCTCATATTCACCAATCAAATTTTTCATTTCATCAATCATAGTTGTAGGTCTATTTTTAGGCACACTACTTAGGCCTACAAATCATTTTTCAACGGAAAAAATGTAATCATAACGGCTTGAAATTTAGATGAGTTCAAGGATGGCCAAATATTGCTAATGGAAAATCATGAGGGTGGTGCACTTGTAATTAGTCCCGTTTAGTAACGAGAGTTTCTATATAGAGTTTATTTTACATATCACCTATCGACGGATGGATTCCGGATTTTCAAAAAGGTGTTGCATAAAAGAAGTTTTTGAACTAAATAAAATTACACCGTAAGAAATAAAAGTAGAAAAAAAAATATTAGGGTTTGCACATACAAAAAAACGACAGTTTTCAAAATTTCTTATATTTCATGACTTAAAATCGGGTGTTAGCCCCGTTGCCACCCCCATGTTAAGTCTGTCTTTGCTCCATAATCGCAGGGGGAGGTACTAAATTGGAAACCGGCTTTTATTTATAGGAGTACATTTTTCTTTAGACCACATAGTTATCGTTCAAATTTTAATCACTAGAAAAAATTTATCTACCTCCTGTGCCTAAATAAATGTCCAGTTTGAATTTCAGAGGTTCCAACTGGTCTTCAACTTTGACCTTAACTATTTTTGTGTGTGATATTATTAATACAAGACTGCAAAAATATATGAACGAATTGGGTTTTAAGTGTATTTTTCATTGGTATAATTTTCATCAAGTCATTATATAAACACAAAAATTAATATGTAAGGTCAAAGTTGAACCAGTTTGACTCTCTTGAATAGTCAAAACTGAACACTTATTTTGGGACGAGGGGTAGTAACAACCAAAGGAGACATTTTATTTGTTTAAGTTTAATCATTTACTACCTTTTTGGCGGACATATACTATTAAAACGGGAAAAAAAACAAAATCAATATATTTGACTAGTGGTGCGAAAGACAATCACGAGCAACAAGTTGCCGTCGTTTAGCCACTTGAATTAAAAAGTTCAATCTTATGTAGAACCACATTTGTGGATCTGGGTGTCGTAACATTACTGGTCATAACCCGTTGAAGTCTATTGAGTAGCTTTACCGTCTCAGGTGCAAGGAAACCACATGTACCAAACGCGAAAGGAATAAGCACGTGTTGACTTCAATGTATGTTTTTTCGTGTTTTGTCACTTTGGATGAGGCGACTTTTCAAAGCAGCGTGACCCACTGTAGAACCCTGACTACTTGATGAACGCGTAATTAATCATCTTTTTAGTGCTCAAATACCCTCATTATATATGGCATCATAAATAACAAAAATGTGGATTTTAAATGCATATATCATTTAAATGTGTTATTTATTATTGTAGGTACGAAACGAGAACATTTGAGCAAAAGTATGAGATTTCGAGTATTTATTAAAGACCTGAAAAAGCCCGAGAAAATAGCCTAAACCAGGCCCATTTATGGGCCTAAGCCGAGCCAAGCTAAGACCATGTTTATTCACAACTCAATCTTTTATAAAAATATTATTTTCTTATTCTTCTACCTATGAATCAATACATACAACTAATATTAACTTTTTTATCATTTATCAACAACTCAACCCAACCTAATATATAATATTATTTCTTTTATATTTAATTTAATTACTTAAACATCATATAAAATTATATACCAAATAAAGTATTTACTTTATAAATATATTTTTAAAAAGTGACGATTTTAATAAAAAAAATTATTTTATATTTTTAAGTTGTAATTGAGAAATAAAAATTAAACTAGTTTTATAAAGAACTGAAAATTGAAAGCAATAATTTAATTATGATTAAAAAAAATAAAAGATAATATACATTATCTATTACCTTATCTATAACATACAAAATCAATGAGAATATGGATGTCCAATAATATAGTGACATGTGACGAGGTTATTTGTACTACAACTTAGAGAAAATATTCAAATTCGCTGTTCTCCGTTATTCTCCGTTCTTGATTTGTTATAACTTGATTATATGCGGTTTTGAATTTCTTATTATCTTTGGTTTCAGGAACTTGTTAACCTATCTTTCTGTATACTATATCATCGTGCGTACACACATATCAATGTATTCAATAAAAGAAACTTCTTTAAAAAATCTCTTATTTAGTTTTCTCATAATCTGGTTCGCCAAAAATGAATGTCCATAATCTGCATGTATGTTATACGTTACAATAAGGAATTCATTATATCAAAGTAATTAGGTTTGGCGATCCAATTAAACAATATAGATATTTTCAAACTTTCACAGACTCCTGTTATCCCATACTACAACTTAGTTTTTAGGTGAAGGTTGGGGTGAGCATAAAAACCAGAAAAACCGAACCGAATCGAACTAATAACCGAACCGAATTTGCCAAAATCGAACCGAACCGAACTACTAATTCGGTTCTCGGGTTGGATATTGGTTTGACAGTCAGAACTATATATACTAGTTGCAAAACCCGCCCGATGGGCGGATATATCAATAATACGATATGTTTCCATATAGCAAGTTAAATAAATACAAAATAACTATTATGAATTATTATGGATATCAACATCATAATTGTACTTTTCGTATTCAAATAATACTTAAAAATACATGAAGAATAAGAAGCTTCAATACTAATCTCTTTGATTAATGGCATCTCTCTATTAGCATAAGACAAAATAATTCAGCAACATGCATCACAAACGAATATGCATGCAAATTAACTTCATCAAATCTCATGCAAACTATAATTAATAATTCGTGCGTGTGAATTAAAAGTAACATTAATAATTCGACAGTATATGCATGGCTGCATTCCGAAATCAAGAACCCTTCGCTTCTAAGTGTTTATGTTTCTTATGATCCTGTGTATTTTTTCATGCAATTGTGATCTCTATTTATAGGGGATTTACTCAAACCCTAGACAATGGAAATTATGAGATATTAATGGGCCCATTAATCTCTTCCATAATTATAGGAATTAGTGGTTACATGATCAAATTGAATGTGGTCATTTAATGCCTTCAAACTTGCCACTTGAATATGTCAAAGTTGTTACATACATTTAATGTTCAAAACCGATTTTTATAGTCATTAATCTTCTACAAATATTTTCCAAATTTATCTCAAAAAAGATTTTTTAAAAGCATGACATATTTGATTTTTATTGTATATCACAACTTATGGCTTGCTCCATTGGTTGAGGTGCTTGTTTGTGAATTAGCAGACCCAGGTTCAAATATTTCAATAGACATAATTTTTTTTAAAAATCCAAAATTTCGTGTGAAAAAAACTGAATTTTACAAAAAATAAATAATTAAAATAAATAAATTGTGATGACATAGCGTGCGTGATGACATGGCTTTATGACACGGCGCTAGGTGGAATAAAATTGTGTCAGAAAATTTTAAATTCAAAATTATACAAAAATTATTGCCTTATATGTGCAATGTCATCGTTGAGCTGACAAAAAAAACATATTTATCCAGTCATAGTTACCCCCATATATATGTTATAGAATAGATATGTTAGATATGTATATGTATATGTATATATACCATTAAGATTTTATTCTAATATAAAAAACACTTTTTATGCTTGAAATAATATTTTTTTTATTAAATATCTATATAATTATTATCATTTTTTTAATCTATATCTATATTACTTATAAAGAGAATTTGGGATTCTCTTGAAAGTTGAAAAATCACTAATTTAAGAAATGTTGAAAATTGAATTCATGGAATCTTGAAATGCTGTAACCTTAATCGAACCTTATTTTTGAAAGTTGACAAAACGTATTTTATTTTAGGCAATGTTGAAACTTAAATGCAAGCTTTAATTCTTGAAATGCTGTAACCCCTTGCCGAACCTTATTCTTGAAAGTTGACAAAACTTATTTTGGAAAGTATACTCCAAAACGAATCTCCAAAGCTGTGAATAAAAGAAACTTATTTTCTCTTGAATTCTTACTCTATATACAAAACTTATAATTATGATGATGGGAAAGAGTTGGTATTCAAATTCAAACTTATGCCAAAGGGTTTTCCATACCCTATACTAGGCGAATACCCGTGCACGCACGGTAAATCCCTAGCGGCCGTTTATATTTCTGTCAAGTTTGAATAAACTTATTTTTACCTTCAGCTTTTGATATAATAGGTTGATTCTCATGCATAAGAATATTGTCAGGTTTGATATTTGCGTTTTTAGACTCTCATTTTGTATCAAGTTTGATGATATTGTCAGTTTCATAATTCTATTCAGTATTCATATTATGTTTTTCCGGCTTAGTGCCTTAGCAAGGCGATTCATCAGAAAATGGAGATTTGTAAACCATGTTTTTAATCTTAAGTTGTGACGTAAGAGGAGAAATGTCGTGTATGAATTTGGAAGGAATTGTGATGTCAAGTAATATATTATACCAACTTTCCTATATTATGGTAACAAATTAAATAAGAACGATAAAGAAAAACCACCTACAATAATAACAAAACAGTGAGCGATGTTTCCGTTAAATACTACTCCTGAATGAAATCACAGGAATGATGTATAGCCTTCCATACCTGTAGGTCTTAATTAGGTAATTAACTTTCACAACTTTTGAGTGACAAGTAATGATGAACGGGTGTGGAGCTCAAAGCTGTATATAGAGAAGCAATTAAGAATGGCTTCGTCCGGTGTTTAGAAATGATTAAGATGGAATACAAGGAACACGACTGTCCTTATACAGATTAGGAAGGCCAAGATCGAGATATTTATGAAAGTATGTTTTTTTATCTCACAGATTTGCATAACTTGAATGATACACACTACCTGTGTACCAGCGTGAAGCAGGGTAACTGTGCCGTTGTCGATTAATAAACTCAAAAAACCCTAATATAACATTGTTGTCATAAATGAAACATTACGTCACACTTATTTTAAATGTTTTTGCTACTTTGTTTTCTTTTTAAAAAATTTGTTGGATCCGTACAAAGTTATGTTATTGCAATGGCACATGGATTGTGAGTACCTCACGTAACAGTAAACTCGACCCGGATCAGTACAGAGTTACGTTATTGCAAAGGCTGTCCTTAAATGTTTTTGTCGCTTTCTTTTCTTTTTAACAAATCTGTTGGATTAGTACAGAGTTATGTTATCACAATATGTGTTTTGTTAATTTTGGAGCAGTATGCCAGTCAATAAGAAAGGTAAGTTGGTTCTTGATTTATTTTATTATCCCATCCATTTTTGTGGCACATGTTATGATATGATATTGATTAAAAAAGGCTTGATCTATATATAAACATAGACGAAATGGAATGAGGGTTTGTGAGCTTGTGTGGGGAGGTCTGATGTTTAATAGTCATCACAATGCTATATGCTTCTTTTATTTGGTACAATGCGTTCGATAGTTCATAGCAATCGAATTTTTATTTCTTAGATTGGTCATCAAATACTTGCATCAGAATAATACTTGGTTTAAATATGATTTACAACAACTAATACTAAACAATGATCTTTTTTCTCTACTTTTGTAGGGTCGTTCAGGCTCGATGCGAAGAGCGACATTAAGAAATTACATCCTTTGCTCACAAAAAGAATTACTTTTCATTCTTATGTGTTTAGATAACATACATTGACGCTAATTGGATGCAGGAAACATGACTTACTATAGAAATCAAGCAATAGACTATCAAGTGTTCTACAGGTCTTAACCTTATTTCCAGGATCGAATTTGAAGTGCAATCAAAGTATATCAAAAGTAAAAGTTTTA
>BQNB010186271.1:0-12143 GCA_026074375.1 Tanacetum coccineum
TAGCATTTTTGTATACTTTCTAAAGATTATATTGGATCCATAAAACCTTATTTGATTACATATCGTCCTCGCAAGGTAATGAATCAATAAAGAGTTCTTGAAATCCAATTTGTCATATTTCTTTTCAAGAAAACAAGTATGATAATCAAATCATCTTTATATATTTAGAGTTCATAAATGAAGAAGTTTTAATCATAGTCAATTTCTTGAGTATGAGTAAACACTTATGTCATTTGATGTGCAATAAATATGTATACAATATTGTCCTTATGAGTCTTCTCTAAAAGGAAACTCATTTAAACCTCATCATCAAACATATAGGTTAAAGATAAAACAAATCCCAAGAATATGATTATCTCCTTTTGGACAGCATCTTTTCATTCATAGTCTTTGAGTCATCCATTAGATCCAAGATCTAATAATGCATCTTCTATAGTTAGCAGGTTCACCATGATCCTCTAACTCATAATCCTCACCATTGATATAAAAACATATCATGAGGTATCCGTGCAGATCTATAAATATGAGTAACATCATTCTAAGGTTCATCATTTCATTTTTAGCCTCGGTATGACATTCGCTAGTGCGTTCAGAAGGTTTATATATCTTCTTCTTGAATTAATTCAAGACCTATAATACTCCCACTCGCTTTTAGCAAAGTAAGACTCCCACTCACTTCTTGTAAATTTGAGACTATTCTAAAATACGTGTGGGTTGTAGAAATGGTATCCCATCGTTTCCTTTGGGTATCCAACAAAATACACTTAACAATTCTAGTCATTTGTTAATAATAATCTCCAAGATATTTTTACCTAATTTAGAACTTCAATCAAGACACAATGAGATTCATCTCATTTTATCTTGATTAACCTTCTAGGTTGGAGTCTTATTGGGCATATCCATGATATACTAAATCTATCTAACCTTGATCTTTTTTAGGAGTTAAATAAGTTAAGGTCATCATAAATCAAAACAATATCAATATATAGTTTAATTACCCTTGTTGGACATACCATAAAATTGTGGTATTCCAATAAGATTGATTTTATACTTTATGGCTTTTCCTATTTACCAACTTAAGTTAAAACATAATGATATCAATAGTATTACTAAGCCAATTGCATGCTTTAATAAGTCTTTGATGAATTTAGTGACTTAATGTGTATGTACTAACAGCTAGACATAAACATCCAATATATTACTATTCGTTATAAGTCTTTGACCAAGTCAATGACTTCATGTACATGTCTTAATCATGAAGACATAACAAGTTAACCTTTTCTACTTTACATTATAAGTATTTTCATTTGTTAAACTAAAGTAAAATGAGTGCCTATATATGGCCTCAATAGTAATTTCAAGTTAATTTCAAACTCTATGTTTATGATTTCCAAGAAAACATAATCATGTAGCTTACCTTTTTATCTTGACATATTATGTTAATAGGGCTACATACATTAAATGTGTAGGAATCCTAGTAGAGTAATAGTTTTCTTACTTTGCAGTCAAGAGAAACCATTTTTCATATTGTTCCAAGTTGTTCCTTGCACACAATAAAGATTTCTCCCACTTGTGCAGGGTACAACTTCTTTTCATAAAACAATACCACACTAGTTAGTTTGTTTGTATCGACAATATGGTAGTGTCAAGCTCATAGCTAGTGTATATAGAACTCTATCTATTAATAAGGAATCGTGCATAACTATCAAAGATAACATTTAAACGGAAGCGACAATTCAAAGGCAACAAGTTATACATGGTGATTCTTTACTAAATGTAGATGTTTCACACTTGGAAAGTAATTTATTATTTCAAGCCAAGCCAGAAATAAAGTAGGATGCCTAGGAGGTAAACAGCTAATAACTCCTACTGAATTTGACAACATCACAAGTTTGCAATTTTCGATCATAAGATGCATTACTCCCACTAGATCTGACAACATTATGAGTGTTCCTTCACTAGTGAAAAGTAAATAACAGTTTATGCATCTTTCCAATTCTTGAATGTGGACACATTATTGCTAATGTGAGTCGCATGGACTAGTAAGCAAGTACTTAGATATTCAAAGAAGTGTGTTCAAGTTCTAGTCATCTCAGCTATTTATTAACTTGAAAAATTAGCATGTAATTCCTCTTTTAACAGCTCACTTTACCTCAAGGGTTTCTAGCGTCTCTTACTGGTTAAGGAAACAACTATAGACCCGAGTTCTCTAGTTATTGCCTTTTTCAGTTTTGCGGTATATTGTAACATGTTGGTTAAGTGTAAAAATGTATATGTATAAACTAGTAAGTAAAGTTACATAAGAAAGTTTATGATTTAATAGCCCTTGTTTAAGAAATTGTTAATTGGAAAAATGACAACAATGATGCGCCTATGGACTATATAATATACATGACATAGTATATTAAGAGTTACAAAGGACTTGTGGTAAATTATGAAGTTAAAAAGTATATATAAACAAAGTCATACAAATAAACTCAAAAAGATATTTAGGGACTGTTTTGGCACGAATTTTAGGCATGTATTTTATATTTTATAAACATACTACGTCTCATGACGATTCCAAAAAGGTAAGAACCTGAAAAAACGGATATTAATAGAAAAAGATACGTAGTTTACGCGTTTTCGATAATAACGGGATTTATAAAGAAATTTTTATAAAAAAACTTGTTTTAAAAATTCTACAAACAGAAGGTCTTCGTATTTTTATTAAATTGCAATATTTTAGATTTCCACCAAAACATAAGAAAGTAAATTTTCAAATAAAAACGAAGAGTAGAGTTTCATTTTAGAGGTTATGAATTACGCGAGTTTATATACTTAAAATGTATAAAAATACTTTTATAAAACTATTTTTATAAAAGTTACTGTTCATCTCAGGAACATTTGTTTTTGTAAACCTCATAAATAAATAGAACTTTCAATTACGAGATCGTGCTCGAAAGAATTACTAAAAACGGAGCTAAAACGAATAAAATACGGCGTTTACGATAATTAAAGTTTATAAAAGTAATTTTATAAACTATGAACAGTAAAATTTACTATTCATCAGCAGACCCAAATGTATAAAATGTGATAATTTTGATACACCTTTCAATTACAAAGACGTGCTCGAAGGAATCGCTAAAATCGGGTTTAAAACGAATAAGTTATTACATTTACGGGTTTTACGATCACTAAATCTATATAAATAAATTTATAAACTGATATGAACAGTAAAAGTTACTGTTCATCAGTGGACTCAAAACCTAAAAATGTCATATTTTGATACATCGTCTTAATACGAAAGCGGCTGGAATACGAAACGGTAAGAAACATACTGAAACGTGAAAGTTATGTTTTTTACTAAATGTATATTTATAAACATTTTAACTTTATAAATATGATTTCAATAAAACAATTAGATGGTGATTAGCTATATAGAATTATATATGGTAGTAGTTACCCAATGTGATTAGTACTTATACGACCTATATTGGATTAACTCATTTTCTGTGATACACTTGATATTCGCTCACTCAAGGTGAGTATAGCCCACGTTTCACTGATTTATTTTATAAGTTTTGGGGATGGAAAAATGCACTGTTTTTATTGGACACAAGTTGGATAAGTTTTACATTATGATTAATGTGTTGCCTAAGGTAGCGATTAACCAGTTGAGCCATTATCATGAACTAGTCAGTTCTGGATTGTGAGCGTGAAGGTATGAATGACTCTATGGAGTAGACATCACCGTTCGGGTGATTAGCTATCACTGGAAAAATGAACGTTTACCAGTGGAACATAGGATGTGCGGATGTTTGAACATCATCACGGGCAATGTTAGGCCTCTATTTCATATGGTATTCATTTGTGTCGAGTTTCAATGGCATGAGCTTTACGGGAAGTAATTACATTTATACGATGTCTGCATCTGTTGCATTATCATACAATTGGGGAAATTTCTTATGGTCATTACATTATACGCTTTATCCAAAACCTATGAATTCACCAACATTATTATTGACGTTTTAAAGCAATGTTTTTTAGGAGGTCAGTAAGCGAGGTACAAGGGATACATTGGTGGTTTTGATTTGGATATCATTTTTTTTAATAAAAAACATTTATTTAAAAAAAAATATTTTGTTACATTACATTTTAGTAGATCATGTCATGGGCTATAAATCTTTGTATTTTGAATAAGTGAAAACAGTTAAAGCTTCGGGCTTATGTAACAATATTTGTTAATCCAATGTTTCGGTTTTTAAACGACCTTTTTGGTGTTTATATATATCTTGTGTATTGATTTATGAAGTAAAACATGCCCCAGACCTTATTTCCGTGAGACCAATTTGGGGGTTGTGTTTACACATGTCATACGATATTTATACTGGCGGAAATAGAGAGCCTACGGGGTCACACACGTTAATACACATAGATATTACTCTATTGGCACCATATATATATAATATATAAGTGTATATTTATTATATATGTATTTAATACTCGATTGATGTATATAATAATATAAGTGTATATTTATTATGTATATTAATATTCCAACGATAGTATACTGAACAGTCGTTATTTAGTTCATTTTCGAATAATGACTATAGGCTTTTTTAATTATGAGTAATTAACCATAAATAATTAGAAAAGTCAAAAAGTCAACCCTAAGGGGGTATGGACTTAGTTCGATCGGATTTGGAACCCAAGGGAGGTTTGGGTTTGGCTTTGAGCTATCTTTTCCTACAAGGTATGTATTTTAGGTAAACCCTGAATCCATCCCTATATAAGGAGGATCTTAGAGCTCATAATTTGAATTTCTCCTCCTTTTCTCCTAGTAAGTTCGAACCAAACAAATCTTTAGGGAAAATTGTTTGAGTTCGACTACTTGACGTATTCTTGAGCGTTGGTTCGTGGAACTAGCATTCAGGTGATATTGTTCGACGTGTAGTGTATGAACCGCGTGGAAGTTACTTACTTTAGTAAATTAAGGGTTTTCGGTTTAGCATGTATTACATACATGCGTGTACTCAAAGAAGTCTCCCGTTCTTCACGTAGCTTATTGCTATTCGGTATGTTTTCTGTTTGTGTTTTATGTTAATTATTAGTGAGTACTATGTGTTTTATTAGCTGCGATAGGCTCGTTTTAATATTCAGGTAATATTAGAATTTTAGACCACGATTTTTAACAGTGGCATCACGAGCCAGTCAATATAGCTTTATAATTACATAAAAAACAGAAAAAAATTGTAAAAAACGCATAGTTGTAGTATATTTCTTGCCTTTTATGTGAAAACTATTTTAGGAATTTATTTAGTGAAATATATTCCTCCTAAAGATCACATAAAATATGAAAATTAAATATGCTACATATTTTGTGAATATTATTTTCCTTTTATGTGAAATCTTTTTTAGAAAATTATATTGTAAAATATTTAGTCCTAAAATATATATAAATATCCAAAAATGAATTTTTGCTTTGCCGTTTTTATTTTTGCAATCTTATTAGGAAATTATTTAGGAAATAATATTGTCTTAAATATCACCTAAAATAAGGAAACAAAATATGTTAATGTTTTTACATTATTTAATATATATATTGTTGCTTATTTATCTTGTAATAAATTGTCAACCATGGGTTACGTGCATGTAAACCATGGTTATTAAGCTTAATATATATGTTAAATGGCATGATTTGGTTATGTGGTATGCCTGAAATATTACGTAAATTAATTGTTAATTGCAAAAACTTGAGAGACTTTTTGTTGAATTGAATTGTTTCATTGTGTAATGATTTTTGTTTAGTATGATTAGTTTAGTAAATATGTTTTGTATGTTTTATGTATATTGTGGCGTTTTATATATATATAATTATGCAAAAATGATTTTTAAAATTAATATGGACTAAAAGTACATGATTAAAATGTTTATTGTGTGTATTATTGAAGTATAACTTTGCTTAAATTCATGGACTTTATACGTAAAAATGAAATTTTCTTGCAAACGTTTCTATTAGATGGGATTAGTGGTTTCCGCAAGGGAACCCGCGATGGAACAATGCAAAAAATAAACAAATTTTACATAAATGTTTTAACAATATTTAAAGTATGTTGTAATCGTTACTAAGGTTTGATTGTTTCACGTGAGGAATTAACCTTATCTGTAGTAAGATCACTTATAAATGGAAATATTGCAAACATGGTAACCCTAATTTTATCAATGGCATGTGGTTTATAAAATTATGGGATTTCTATTTATAGAAAGTTTTTAAAACAAAATTGTAAATGTTTTAAAATAACTAGTGTTATAACGTTGTATGCATGTTCCTTTAACATTTTTGTAACCTTGTTTTTTATCAAATATTTCTACCGTTTAAAATTAAAGTCATTTGCATCCAGTATTAAAATATTGTGTTTTGTTCTTTTACTGTAAGACAGTCTTAGGAGAATTATCAAACACGGTAATACAACAATCGCTAATTGGTCAGACCTAAGACCGTAAAATTATGTTTTTGTTATGGCGCGACTTTATATGAGTAGGTTGTCAAACTTCACCGGGCATAAAAGGATTTAACTGCTACTTGACATTATAATTCTGGATTATATTGCTTTGTGCCCCATAATGGCTAAAAGTTGCACATGTTGGCATCTATCTCCTACAAATTACCTTTTGAGTTGTACCATTTCTAGTAGATCAACTGCATTAATGATACAACGTCAAGTTGGATCTTAGACCCATGTAAAATTAATTGTTTATTTATATAAACATGGGTAGTTAATTTTTAAGGGATGAATTATCGAAAATATTAAAAATAAATCTACAAGTTCTTTTAATGTATTTATGCAACGTATATCGTAAACAGAGGTTTGTTCTTACTTGTGGAAGACAAACTGTGTCTATTTTCTTTGGGAAAATAAGACTATTTCCTATAGTTTTCACTTATGGAAAAGTTATAATTGGAATGAAATAATTATCCTAAATTCTAATCGAACTCATACCAAACTTCATGTTAAGTTAATTGGACTTCTTATTCTTTCAAGATTGCTTCAATATCCTTTTCGTAAGTTTTGAAATCTTTGAATCATAATAAGAAAGTTAGATAACTAAAGAACTTGGGTGTATAGCTACCAAGATTAAAGTATCTAGTTGTAATCAAGACATATTTATGAGGTTTGATTGGAAGACGAAAATATCACCGCAATACTGTAAAAGGCAATAACTAGAGAACTCGTGTCTATAGTTGTTTCCTTAAATCAGTAGAAACATTGCACACCCTTGAGGCAAAATGAGCGGATAAAAAAGGAATTGCATGCAGTTTTTCAAGTTAATAAACAGCTAAGATGGCTAGAACTTGAACACACTTACTTGCATATCTAAGTACTTGCTTACTATTCCGTGTGACTCACATTAGCAATAATGTGTAGATATTCAATAAATGGAAAGATAAATTGCAATTACTTTCACTAGTGAAGGAACACTCATAATGTTGCCAGATCTAATGGGAATAATGCATTTTATAAATGGAAATGACCAACTTGCAATGTTGTTAAATTCAGGGGAGTTATGAGTTGTTTTCCTCATAGAGCGTATCTACGTTATTTTGGCTTGCTTGAAATAATAAATTCTTATTTCCAAGTGTGAAACATTTTCATTTAGAAAAGAATCACTGTGCATTATCCTAGATAACTTATTGCATTTGAGATGTAGCTTCCGTTTAAATGTACTAGCTATGAGCTTGACACTCCCATATTGTAAATACATACAAACTAACTAGTGTGGTGTTGTTTTATGCAAAGAAGTTGTACCCTACACAAGTGGGAGAAATCTTTATTGTGTGCAAGGAACAACTTAGAACAATATGACTTATGATTTCTTAACTGAAAAGTAAGAAAATTATGACTACAAGGATCCTACATATTTAATGTTGTTGCCTATTAAGTGAATGTGTCAAGACAAAAAGATTAAGTACATGATTAATGTTTTCTTGGAAATCATTAACGGGGAGTTTAAATTAACTTGAAATTAACTATTGATTTACTTTAGGTTTATAATGGTCTTCTTGTAAATTACCGCACTCATTTTACTTTAGTTTAACAAATGAAAAGGCTTATAACGTAAAGTAGAAAAGGTTAACTTGTTATGTCTTCATGATTAAGACATGTACATGAAGTCATTGACTTGGTCAAAGACTTATAATGAATAGTAATATACTAGATGTTTATGTCTACTTGTTAGTACATACACATTAAGTCACTAAATTCATCAAAGACTTATTAAAGCATGCAATTGGCTTATTAATACTATTGCTACCATTACGTTTTAACTTAAGTTGGTAAAAATAGTAAAAGCCATAAAGTATAAGATCAATCTTATTGGAATACCACAATTTTATGGTATGTCCAACGAGGGTAATCAAACTATATATTGTTTTGATTTATGATGACCTTAACTTATTTAACTCCTGAAAAAAGATCAAGGGTAGATAAATTAAGTATATCATGGATATGCCCAATAAGACACCAACCTAGAAGGTTAATTAAGATAAAATGAGATGCATCTCATTGTGTCTTGATTGAAGTTCTAAATTTGGTAAAAATCACTTTGAGAATATTATTGACAAATGCCTAGAACTGTTAAGTGTATTTTGTTGGATACCCAAAAGAAACGATGGGATACCATTTCTATAACCCACACGAGAACAAATTCTCTGTTGCTCTGAGTTATTTGAAAATAGTCTCAAATGTACAAGAAGAGAGTGGGAATCTCACTTTGCTAAAAGCGAGTGGGAGTAATGTAGGTCTTGAATTACGTTAAGAAGAAGATACATAAACCTTCTGAACGCACTAGCGAATGTCATACTGAGGCTAAACATTAAATGATGAACCTTAGAATGATGTTACTCATATTCATAGATCCGTAAGGATACCTCATGATATGTTTCTATATCAATGGTGAGGATTATAAGTTAGAGGATCATGGTGAACCTGCTAACCATATGATATGCATTATTAGATCTTGGATTTAAAGAATGACTCAAAGACTATGAATGAAGAGATGCTGTCTAAAAGGAGATAATCATATTCTTGGGATTTGTTTTATCTTTAACCAATCGGTTTGATGATGAGGTTTAAATAAGTTTCTTTTAGAGAAGGCTTACAGGGACAATATTGTATATATATTTATTACACGTTAAATGACATAAGAGTTTACTCGTACTTAAGAAATTGACTATGATTAAAACTTCTTCATTAACGAACTTTAAATATATAAAGATGATTTGATTGCCATACTTGTTTTCTTGGAAAGAAATATGACAAAATGGATTTTAAGAACTCTTTATTGATTGATTACCTTGCAAGGAAGATATATAATCAAATAAGGTTTTATGGATCCAATATACTCTTTATAAAGTATACAAAAATGCTAGAATCCAAGTATGGATTAAAAGCACATTTCCAATGAGCAGAATCTTAAGTTTAATTGTTAAATAAATCACTTGTTGGATTTTATTTTTAATTATAAATAAGATAGCTCATTAGTACATCTCAAAGCTAGTGGGAGTAATTGTTTGTACTTTTCTAAAATTAATTATGTTGTTCAACATATTAGCTACAATTTATTTATCTAAGTAAGATTTTATCCCTTAGATTGAAATAAAGTTTCTTGTAAGAATTTTAGGAAATGAAACATGCAACCTTGGAATAATATGTTTGATACATTAAACATATGTGGTGAATTAAGTCTAAATGCAATATGAAATATCATTGAAGGAAACTCAAATGATCTATCTCGCTTGGTGAGATTAAATACATGAATGGAAACCTTAAGTCCTACTAAAGGATTCATTATGTACATAATATTGTATATGTGATTAGTTGTATCATTTGAACGAGTGTAAGATGATTTGACAACATTAGAATCTAATTGAAAGATATTAGAAGGACCAATATGATAAATGTTTAAATTAGGAATTCATTCCTAGAATTAATAATGAAGATACTATGGATATACATTGTGGTAATCATAGTAAGATCATTGTTGAGGTAAATTTACGTGGGCTACTTGGGCTTGGTAAAAGTGACCTCAACGGTGATGAATATCGAGTTCAGCTTGGTTCCTTCGGAGCTTAATCCTTCATCTCCTTGCTAAAAATAAGAAAGAACACCGTTAGCTTGCCCCAGGTGTAAATCCGAGACCAACTCCGGCGTGAGAGTAAGTATGGTGGTATGAGATAAATGCAGAGAATATAAAGTATAGTCCAGAGTAGGTGTTGTGTGTTCCGTATTGGGGAAATAAGCCCTCCTTTTATACTATTTGGGATTTACTACAAGACATAACCGTGGGGCTCTCTCTTGGTACGATCTGTCAGCTATGTGTCATTCCAAGGACTGTGGTCCTTCATAAGGACTGTACCTTTGTCGTGTTGTCCTTAGATACCACTGCATTAGGATGGAGCTAATAACTCCAGACCTGACATGTCCTTTGACACACCAGCTTCTACGGAATTCTAGGGGTGACTCCGGACCTGATTTGTCCTTCGACAAGTCAGCATCTCTGAAGCATTTGTTTGGTTTAGCCCGTGTTAGTTTGGTAGAAGCATCTAAGCTAGATTTATCCTTCGGATGGTCCAGGGTAGACTATACCTCATCATGTCCCCCAAGTCTAGTATCTGCCAAGCTAGCTTGTCAGTGCTAGACTTAAATGTGCTTTGCGTCATTAATGTTATGCTTTTGCGGACATGGCTTGCTTTTTGTCCACACACTTTCTTTGTAATGTATCATGTGATAATTTCCTAACCGTCGTGTCTTTTCCTTCTTTCCCTATAAATAGCAGCCTTCTTTTTACTTTTTGCTTTACCCTTGCTCTAGTAAAAAACACATATTGTTTCTGGAGCTATCATTTTTGTTTTTTGCCGTTACTTACTTTGCTTCAGATTCTTCCCCTTCCTAAGTACCTTTTTCTTTCCTTCTTACTTTTTCAATTATGGCTAAAAAAGATATGGATCTATACCATTCTCGACTCACCCAAGATAACCTGAACGATCTGATCATTAAATATAAGATATCCTGTGATCTCCACCCTCGGCTACCCTCAAAAGAATTAGTAACTTCCGAGCTTCCGGACTATGCCATTGGTATTTATCATCGGATGTTTGATTTTTTTGGTGTTCGAATTCCTTTTTCTTCTTTCCTTCTAGCCCTTATTAAACATTATATGGTCCATTTCTATCAGTTGGGTCCTCTAGGTCTTAATAAGGTAATGACTTTCGAGGTGCTTTATCGGTCTTTGCAGATAGAGCCGACAGTGACCTTGTTTAGGGTTTTTCAAACGTTATGTAAACAAGGTGATTGGTTTTCATTTGCTAAGCGGCGTGCTCCTTTTCCAGTTTGTATTGATGATAACCATTCTTGTATGAAGCACTGGAAGAGCGGATTCTTTTTAATTGATCGGCAGGATATTCTGGATTTTATGGTTTGGAGACATCCGGACGTAGCTATTAATGATCCACAACCTGCTGCTGGTTCTTTTAGCATGGCTGGTGTGCGTCGGCTGAGTGCACATGTTATAAATCTGAGGGATATGCCTGAGGGTGTATTAGTTTTATCTGTGTTAAGTCGAGTTTGGAAGAGTCATGTCTGCGATATGGTGCTTCGGGGTGCCGATGGAAATGGTACGGAGGTAGGTTTTAACTATTGTGTTGTATCCTTGACTTCTGTTGCTAGCATTCATTGTTGTTTTCCTTTTTTGCAGTTATGGGCATTCATGATTTTCTCTGCCTTCCCGAGTGGATCGGTACTGAGGTCCAGGAGGAGCCCCATCTTGATGTTAGGTCAACCCTTTAATGGCTTCCCTTTTATTGCACTCCTCCTGCTACAGCCGATGCTGTTATTCCGGATCCTACTCTGAAGGATCTTGTTGGTATCCCTAGTTCTAAGATTCTTGCTAAGGCCGAAGCTTCGCAGAAGCGAAAGGCCTCTACTTCTGGTGCCACTTCGAGCCATGTTGCTAAGGGTACTAGGTCTGCCTTGGCTTAATCGTCCGGTATTACTACTCGACCCAGTTTGTTTGTAGGCGACTCTGATGATGAAAGTGATGGTGATGATGATGATGATGCTTGTGTTAAGATTCTGTTGGTTACCCCTCTTTGTTCTGCTGCT
>BQNB010186272.1:0-12142 GCA_026074375.1 Tanacetum coccineum
TCAGGAAGGACCATGCTATGATGGGTGTAGTCACCTAAAAATTCTGTCAAAAATCAATTTTCTACATACATCCCTAAACAACAAAATTTTGTGTGCGTATTCATAAGATGTGCATGTCATGGGCATTTGTATTAGTGAGCACAATAACTAAGTAGACCTTTACACCACCTCACTACATAGAGTCGACATCATATTACACCAAATCCTAAGCCATAGAGTCGAGATGCATCACTAGTCACCCTAGGACAATCCTTTAACGAGTTGGGTCGCCATTAAGGAATTTGCTAAACCCCTCATTCAACGTCGACTTCATGCCGTGGAACTTAGTATTTGTGACACCATCATAGGTATAGATTCGTTATCAACCTAGAAGGGCAAGTGTTGTAGCTGGTGCTTTAAGCCAAAAGGAACGATAAAGCTACTAAGAGTTTAAACTTTGGCCATTGTTGGTAGAAATATTACGATATTTAATCTATACATTCTCTTCATGTTTTGGTGATGACAAACATGTAACTTATAACACATAACGTAAAGTGCTTAAGTTACTCGTGATCACAAATCATCAATGCATTCATACGACAACATCTCTCGACGTCTCAAGTTTGCTTCAACGAAGTTTGCACCCGACGTAAATCACTTAAGGTATGAATAAATAAATGCCTAATGCATTTTATGATCAAAGGAATTTTTATTCAACGTCACACTTTTTATAAAAATGACACAAACATTTTTATATCTTTTACAAAATATTTTTAGATTTAAAAGAAATGTTTTATTCAAATAAATAATTTGAATTCAAATTTTCTACCAAAAAACGGCTAGAAATGTTCCAGAAAACACCTCCCCCAGAAAAGACAAAAAATGGAGCGTCAGGCTTGGGCGGCCCCCTTAATTATAACGGGCGACCCCCTTAATTTTAAGGGGACCGACACCCTAATTAAGGGGACCGGCCACGTGTTTTTTTGTCTCAGCTTGCCTATAAATACTGGACTATTCCCCACTGATTTTCTAACCTTTTGCACCTTTTTCTTTCTGTCCCAAATCAGTTTATACATCTCACACATATTCTAAAAACCTTTGATCATGTAATCATAAGCATTTGTTTCCAAGTGATTCAAGCTTATTCCTCCAAGTGCAAGAGAAGAACTCTCATTATCATCAAGATACGAAGTTATGTAGTTTAGTTAGTGCATTCGTGACATGTCTTACATTCACAATGTATAGATCGAGTCCATGTATTCCAAACTTGTGTAATAGTTAGATCATGGTGATCATGGTGTGTATAGTTGTTAGATCATGGTGATCATAGGAAGTATAGTTAGATCGGGGTGATCTTAGTAAGTAGTGTTAGATTGGTTTAATCGTAGTAGTGTCTAGGTGAAGTAAAGTTGTGAGTCGTTGTGAAGAAGTTGTAAATCGTAGTGAAGAAGTAGTGAAGTAAAGTTGTAAAGTGAAGTGAAGTGAAGTCGTGAAGTGAAGTGAAGTTGTGTGGTGAAGAGAAGTTGTGAATTGTTGTGAAGTAGTGTGGTTAGTTATGATAGATTGGTTCTAGCTAGGATTAGAACTTGACATTTGGTGTAAGCTAAGTCGTGTACGGTTTTCTCCGCCTAAAGGGAGCTTGTTGACTAGTGAAGTAACTCTCGAGTTGGGTACTCGGGGAGTAGAGTAGGACGAAGAGGTGCTTCGTGACCAAACCACTATAAATCATCGCATCCGATTTGCATTTCCATTTATCTTTCGCCTTACATTTTTATTTACGCAATTGCTTTACATTTATACTTGCATCATATCTATATGTATGTGAATGGTTGCTTATATTGATTGGATGATAATTGTGCCATAGATATAAGTTAATATTATGATTATGCTATAGTGAATATAAATGTTGTATACACACTTTTCACATTGCGTCTAACTTGATCGGCATTAAGTTCAGAAACTTGTACACATTTTTGGAAAGTGAGTAAACAATTTTGTACAAAAAAATGAAAAATCTGAGTGTCAGATGGCCGGTCCCCTTAAAGTGTATGGGCGGCCCCCTTAATTCCTGGCTGGCCCTCTTATATTTAAGGTAGGGATGAGCACGGTACCGGTCCCGTACCGATCCCGTACCGAATTAGTGGTACCGATTTTTTCCCGAGCATAACTTAGTGGTACCGGTACCGTACCGAACGGGATTCGGATACCGGTACCGGGAAATCGGGTTTTTCCCGCTTTTTTTTGGGAATTTCCCGATTTGGTACCGGTCCCGTACCGAATTAGTGGTCCCGATTTTTTTCACCTTATTTCGTAGTCCCGGTACCGTACCGTATACCGGGAATCGGTACGGTTCCGGTTCGGTTTCGGGATTCGGGTCGAAATGCTCATCCCTAATTTAAGGGGACCACCTGTCTGATTCGGCAGATTTTTAGAAACTTTGAAAATTCATATAAAATCAACCGTAAGTCCGTAGAAGTCGTGCCACCCGCCATTTTGAAGATAATTGAGTCTACTTTCATATAAAAATACTTCCATGTAGTTATTTCCAGCTTAAGTAAGTCAGAAAGGCAAAATACTACTTATTGTCCAAAACGTTGAGTCTCTGTTTAACGTAAAACTTGTACTATCTTTTCCTTTCGAGTCAGACATTTCTAGTTGGTATATCTTTAAAAAATGGTATAATTAACTTTTTAAATATATTAAAATTGCTTAATTTTTGAAATGAGAAGGAAACTAATTCGTTTTCAAACAAAACCGAGCTAAGTATACATTGTTGTATCTAATACACAAAACGACGACAAGTACTTTTATGTGTTATGCTATATGATTATGTGCACTTTTTGTGTTTTAATTTTGTTAATAGAAAATATTAAATGATCGTTGCTATTTGAAATTTAGCTAATTGAATATCTAAGCACATGTGTCATGTACACTATTCATTTGTAGCTAGTTTTCAAGTGTATGCCTAACTAGAACTTATGCTAGATTTTTTTTGTATTAAGATTGCGAAATTGTTCTTGCATTGCATATAGAATAAATCATTAATTTTAATTAGTTACATAACATTTGTAAATCTTTTGAGTATGGGAATATTTATAGACTTAGCGAATAAGTGTTCAATAACTTATCAAGTATATTATTAAATGTGTTAAAACTAGTCACCTAAATATTTCTAACGATTTAATCTATTTTCAACAACACGTTTAAATATTTTCAACAACTTGCTTTGTTTGACCTTGGGTTGGTTAAACAAAAAAAAAAGATTGTATTAATACATTAGTAACTAAGAAAAATGGAATGCTTGTGCTTGCATGGTTCTAACATACACACATAATTATATATATTTTTAAAACGTATAGTATTTTACAAAAGATGTGTGTTATATAAAAATGGTTGGAAAACTCATTTATAATAAAATGTCAAAAACTATGTATATTATACATAACAACAAATAGTTTTTCGCACAAGTAAAATTTACGACAATCTTGGAATAAGAAATTAACTTACCATTATTCATCAACCTCACCTTTAACTAATTCTTGGGAGTATAGGAAAACAATATTTAAATATTTATCTATTTTCTTTTAAATGAGTGTTCGTGAGGGTCAAGAAAGATTTCGAGAATATATCAATTCATTATACAAATTATGATCGATATCTTTATTAAATCTAATTGACAAGTTTTCGTGTATGGACATGAAATCGGATTCTTATTTGTTTAGTTTCAAGATTATATCAAAACATAACAAAAGATATCATCTTGGGTCTACATAACTCAATCACACTTGATTGATATGAAAATAATTATATCCTTTTCTAGATGAAAAGAATATGCATCGGATCATAACTCACACTTGTGTTGATGATGTCATATTGAGTCACTTGGGGTCCCAAAAATGAATTTTTTTTTTTTTTTGTTCCAAATATTATTACTATATGTTTATTACATGATAAAATACACAATGAAGTAGGATTGACGACTTGAATGTTTCGTCTGAAATATTCAAGCAATTTACATTGCAATGCAATTGGTAAATGTGTCATTTCCAAAAAACCAAACACGAGCAAACTAACAACATATGTAAACTTTGCTCATACAACATGTTAGGATCATGAAAAAGACTTGGTCACCCCGTGTTTTGTCTAGCATAGTTTAGCTCGTAGTCTTAATATTTATCGTTTAGTTACCGTATGACTTATGGCGTTGGGCCGGGTCTTTACCCACATGTTAGCCCACTCTATAGCCCACTTAGGGCACATAAACTCTTGTATTTAAACCCCCTCTCAGCCATTGAGAGGGGTTGGTTGTTCATTATATTACAAACACACACTAAGTGATTTTCTCTCACTAGAACTTCCCATTTTCTCTCTCTAGAATCGGCCAACCATTAATCCTTGATTGTGTTATGATTTCCAATATACTACAATTGGTATCAGAGCACATGGGATGATTACTTAGATTGTATGTGCGTTTCTCTTGGAAGAATTAATCAAAAATTTGGTTTTTGAAGGTTTATGGTTTTCACATTAGCTTTCTTTGATTCTCACGTTTGTGGTGTTAAAGTTAGTGTTTTTAGTGTAGTTTTAGCCTTCTAGTACCAAGTTGTGCAAGAAAATCCAAGCTTAAACGTTCAAAAGGGTGATTTTTGGTGATTTGAAGCTTTTCTGGAAATTGCGTTTTGTCTCCCTGGAAGACGTTTCTTAGTTGCGTTTTGTCTCTGCGTTTTGTCAGAGAATAGTACACTGCGGTTTGTCTTCTAGTGTAGTACAACAGTTGCGTTTTGTCAGTTGCGTTTTGTGTATTGCGTTTTGGTTAACACTACAGGTTGCGTTTTGTGTATTGCGTTTTGTCTCAAGTTGAAGACCCTCATTGCGTTTTGACTAGGAGAAACTCTGCCCAATTAATTTCTTGATTGCGTTTTGTCTCAAGAGTTGATTGCGTTTTGCCCAAGACACGTCACTGCGTTTTGTCTCCTTCTCATTGCGTTTTGTGTCCTGCGTTTTGTCCCAAGTTGAAGACCCTTATTGCGTTTTGGTGGAAAGAATCCCTGGCAAAAAAATTTCTACATTGCGTTTTGTCTTTGCTTCTTGACTGCGTTTTGTCTAGGACACCTCACTGAGTTTTGTCTAATCCTTAACATTGAGACTTGTCTAGATTTCCTGACTGAGACTTGTGTATTGCATCTCGTAAACTTAATCAAACCAAACCAAACCAAATCACAAACAAACAACATATCACCTATATCAACAAACAATCATCACTTTTAACATACAATCACTAATCATTGTACCGATCCAAAGTCTATCATAATACAATCAATCAAACAATCATGTCTAGTAACTCAGATGATATTCAAGCGGCCGGTTCCGATACCCGCCCTCCTATGCTCGATAGGACTGATTACGAATCATGGTCACAACGAATCCGATTGTACTGTAGAGGAAAGGAAAATGGATTGCTAATTCTCCAGTCTATTGATCAAGGACCATTTGAGCTTGGAACCACAAGGAATACACTTGGAACTACCCCTGAGGGAGGTGTTCTACTTGGACCAGAAAGGCCTCGTACCTATGAGGATCTAAGTGACACGGAGAAGAAGCGATACGATGCAGATGTCCGTGCAACCAATATTGTGCTTCAAGGATTACCCAAAGATATCTACAAGCTCATCAATCACAACATTGAAGCAAAAGCAATTTGGGACAACGTCAAAATGCTTCTTGCAGGTTCTGAGCTCACCAAAGAAGATAGAGAATCACAGTTGTACGATGAATTTGAGCGGTTCAAGATGCTTCCAGGTGAAAACATCAATGAGTACTATGTTCGATTTCACAAGCTGGTCAACGACATGAGGAATATCAGAATGACAATGCCTAACATTCAGCTGAACTCCAAGTTTGTGAACAACATGTCACCTGAATGGGATAGGTTTGTGACAGCCGTTAAACTCAACAAAGGTCTGAAAGAGACAAATCACGAACAACTGTATGCATATTTAAAACAACATGAGAAGCATGTTGCACAAGATCGACTGATTATTGAAAGAATCACTCCTGCTACTAATGATCAACTTGCATTTGTTTCAACTGTCCAACCTCATGCCCAATCATCACATGTCCAATCTCATCAATATCCTTCTTCATCAACAAACCCTCAATCACTACAATATCCACAATTCCCTGAAACATCACAAATTGATTCCGGATACACCCAAACTGATGAAATACTTGACAACCTAACCAAACAAATGGCACTTCTTGCCCAATCATTCAGAGCTACACTTCCTCAGACGAACAATCAACTTCGAACCTCTTCTAACACCCAAAATCAAGCAACCATTCAAGATGGTCGGGTTGTCGTTCAGAATGTTCAAGGGCGACAGAATCAGAATCAGAATCAGAGGTATTTTGCTCGGGGAAATGGTGCTGCAGGCAATGGGGGCGCACATAATAGAGCTGGGAATGCCAATGCAGGTCAAGGAAAACCGGTCAAGTGTTATAATTGTAATGGGATTGGACATATTGCACGGAACTGTACTCAGCCGAAGCGTCCACAGAATTCTGATTATTTCAAGGACAAGATGCTGCTGATGCAAGCCTAAGAGAATGGTGCAGTTCTGGATGAAGAGGAACTACTCTTTCTGGCTGGTGAACAGGCCAACACCTTTGATGCAGATGTGGATAATCAACCAGTCCAAGACTTAGCTCTGAATGAGGACAACATTTTCCAGGCAGATGAATGTGACGCTTTTGATTCAGATGTTGATGATGAACCGACTGCTCAGTCTATATTCATGGCCAATTTGTCCTCAGCCGGGTCAGCAAATCCACAAGCTGGACCATCTAATGCATCAATCTTATCTGAGGTACATATTCTGGAAAATGCTATTGATTATAGTGTTACTAATCAGGACGAACATGAGATTCATAATGAAGTACAACAGGCAAATGTTATTGACTCAACTAGTGTCGATATAGGTAACAGTAATGTTATTCCATATGAACAATATTTGTCGATTTGCAAAACTTGTAACAAATGCTTAATTTCTGTTAATCATGATCAATGTGTTGTGCATTCTGAGATGTTTGTGAAGCAATCCCATGCCACTAAAGTGTGGTGGGTTAAGCAAGTTAAGCATGTTTGGAAGGCCGCAGGAAAATTATTTACCACTATCGGTCATCAGTAGCGACCCACTGGCAGACTATTACCTTTAGGAGATCAGTAGCCTTTAACTAGGAATACTCCACTTAAGGTCTTACCTACAAAACAATGGAAGCCTACTGGTAGACTTCTCCCGGTAGGAAGACAGTGCCCGTTAGTTAGGTCTACTACTCTTAAGAGTGACTGTATGCCAGCTGATCCACAGGAAACTATTGCCCCTGTAGCATATAATCTTGCGTGCACTAACCAACTGGACCCCAATTGCAATTAGGGATCCAATGTATCTAAATCTCCATTTTCACCTTTGTTCAAATGCAGGTCGTACAGATCGTTCTTTGGTATTTGAACTCAGGCTGCTCAAAACATATGACTAGAGATCGCTCACGGCTTAGGAATTTCGTGAAAAAGTTTATCGGGACTGTTCGATTCGGAAAAGACCATTTTGGTGCAATTATGGGTTATGGGGATTATGTCATTGGTGATAGTGTAATTTGTAGGGTATACTATGTAGAAGGACTTGGACATAACCTATTCTCTGTCAGTCAATTTTGTGATTCAGATCTTGAAGTTGCCTTCAGAAAGCATACATGTTTCGTCCGAGACTTAGATGGTGTCGACCTTATTAAAGGAAGTCGTGGCTCGAACTTATACACCATTTTGTTCAAGTTATGATTGGAGCTCCTCTCCATATGGCTTATTGTATAGAGGCCTCCAAGAATTAATCCTGGTTATGGCATCGCCCGCCTGAATCACTTAAACTTTGGCACCCTCAATGATCTTGCTCGTAAAGATCTTGTTAGAGGCTTACCTCGGTTGAAGTTTGAAAATGATCATTTGTGTTCTGCATGCCAACTTAGAAAGAGCAGGAAAGCTACCCACAAACCCAAGACGATTAACACCATTATGGAAGTTTTACACACCCTTCACATGGATTTATGCGGACCGCTGAGAGTGCAGAGTATAAATGGGAAGAAATACATTTTGGTAATAGTCGATGACTACTCCAGGTTTACATGGGTGAAGTTTTTGAGAACCAAGGATGAGACTCCTGCTTTTGTAATCAACCTGTTAAAACAACTTCAAGTTGGTCTCAACAAAACTGTCAGGTTCGTGCGGACTGATAATGGCACCGAATTTATGAATAAAGCCTTAACTGATTACTATGAAAGCGTCGGCATTACCCACGAGAAGACCGTTCCGAGAACTCCTCAGCAGAATGGCGTTGTTGAACGAAGGAATCGCACTCTTGTTGAAGCTGCTCAGACAATGCTGATATTCTCTAAGGCTCCCTTGTTTCTTTGGGCAGAAGCTGTGGCTACTGCCTGTTACACCAAAAACCAATCCCTTATACACACTCTTCACAACAAAACCCCATATGAATTGGTGCATGATAAGAAACCGGATCTATCTTTCCTAAGTATATTTGGGGCTCTCTGCTACCCAACAAACGACAATGAAGATCTTGGAAAATTGACGGCTAAAGCAGACATTGGGTTCTTTGTTGGTTACGCACCAAACAGGAAGGGTTACAGAATCTACAACAAACGGACCCGACAAATCATGGAAACTATTCACGTCACATTCGATGAGATGACTGAGCAGAAGGCTCCTGTACACTCTAGTCCAGGACCCGCGCCTAACCTTTTGATGCATGGACCTATCAGTTTAGGGCTCGTATCCAATCCTCCTCCTGCAGCACCTTATGTACCTCCTACCAATAAGGAACTGGAGATTTTGTTCCAGCCTATGTTTGATGAATACTTTGAGTCTTCCACGGTTAATTGTCTGGTACCCCCTGCTCCTGCAGCTCAAGCTCCAGTCAACCTTACCGGTCCATCAATATCCATCCTCATTGATCAAGAGGCACCATCGAGAAGTCATTCCCCATCATCTTCGGATCATCAATCCTCTTCAGTACATCAAGGTGTTGCAGCTGAGCATTTGTTTAAAGTAAATCCTTTTGTTGTGGCTGATCTCGAACCATTTGTTAATGTGTTCGCCCCAGATCATAACTCTGAAGCATCATCTTTTGGGGGTAATCGCGAGAACTGAATCAAACCAAACCACTCAGCCTCATGAAATGGACTGACTCTCATCCTCTTGATAACATTATTGGGAATCCCTCTCGACCGGTATCCACTCGGAAACAGCTTGCTACGGATGCTTTGTGGTGCTTCTACAATTCTGTACTGTCCAAAGTTGAACCGAAAAACTTTCAATCTGCAGCTACTGAAGACTGCTGGTTTCAAGCCATGCAAGACGAAATCCATGAATTTGATCGACTGGACGTATGGGAATTAGTACCACCTCCAGACAGTGCCATGATTATTGCTCTCAAGTGGATTTATAAGGTGAAACTTGACGAGTATGGTGATGTGTTGAAAAACAAGGCACGTCTTGTAGCAAAAGGATTTCGTCAAGAAGAAGGTCTAGATTTTGAAGAATCCTTCGCCCCGGTTGCTCGTCTTGAAGCAATCAGGATATTCATTGCCAATGCCGCCAGCAAAAACATGACAGTTTATCAAATGGACGTGAAAACTGCATTCTTAAATGGCGAGCTCAAAGAAGAAGTCTATGTCCACCAACCGGAAGGCTTTGTTGACCCAGAACGTCCACATCATGTCTATCGTCTGAAGAAAGCACTTTACGGGTTAAAACAGGCTCCCCGGGCATGGTATGACACTTTGTCAAAGTTTCTTCTGGCACAAGGATTCTCCAAGGGTGTCGTCGATCCAACCTTGTTCATTCGGAAAACAGGCAAACACACTCTTCATGTTCAAATATATGTTGATGATATCATATTTGCCTCGACCGACCCCAAAGATTGTGACCGTTTTTCTAATGAAATGAGTTCTAAATTTCAAATGTCGATGATGGGTCAAATATCATTTTTCTTAGGCTTACAAATTTCTCAAAATCCTAGAGGCATTTTCATTAATCAATCTAAATATGCAAATGAGATTTTAAAGAAATTTGATCTTCATAAAAGTGACCCTGTTGACACTCCTATGGTGGAGCGAACAAAACTGGATGAGGACCTCTCAGGGACCCCTGTTGACCAGACCAAATATCGCAGCATGATTGGGTCCCTGATGTACCTCACAGCCAGTAGACCTGACCTAGTATTTGCTGTGTGCATGTGTGCTAGATATCAATCTAGGCCCACTAAAAAGCACCTTGAGGCAGTTAAACGGGTCTTTCGGTATCTCCAAGGAACCATCAATATGGGTCTTTGGTATCCGAAAGACACCGCCATGGCACTAACAGCATACGCAGACGCAGATCATGCAGGTTGTCAGGACACTCGCAGAAGTACATCTGGCAGTGCTCAGTTCCTTGGTGATAAGTTAGTCAGCTGGTCATCAAAGAAGCAAACTAGCACGTCCATCTCGTCTACAGAGGCTGAATACATCGCGATGTCTGGTTGCTGTGCCCAAATCCTATGGATGCGGTCTCAATTATCAGATTATGGCTTCGCTTACAATCGCATCCCTCTGTACTGTGACAACAAGAGTGCCATAGCCCTCTGCTGCAACAACGTTCAGCACTCCAGGTCTAAACACATCGACATCTGACATCATTTCATCAGAGAACAAGTGGAAAAAGGAGTGGTTGAGTTGTATTTCGTGAGGACAGAGTATCAACTGGCGGATCAGGATGATCAGGATGAGTAACGGATTGGCTTCAAGTATCCTATGTAAATATGTACATACTTAAACCCAAAAAGAAAAATACAAAAATATAAAACCATCAAAAATCCATAAAAATCAGAAAATAGAAAATGCCAAAAATAGTTTTCTTCAAGACATGTCTTCCGTTTATCGATAACATTTACGGTCCTAGAAATGTCATTCAATAATGACACGGGTCTTTAAATGAAGCTCGAACGGAAGTTTAAACCTTTCAAAACATGTCTTTATGGCTTGCAGTTATTTCAGACTGCAACCCGGTCTTCAACATGAGGAAAGCACGTCGCCAAAAAGACGGCTGTTCCTAACAACGGGTGATTAAGTTCTCCCGGGCATGGATTACTTTATATCCTTGCAACCTCGATCTAATGTACGCTTCAGTGCATTATTTCTTGATTAAGAAGATAAGTCTTCTTTTATCCTTATAATTTTCCGTCTATGATTCTTCAGAAAATTATTTGGATTTCACGTGGTGGCTTAATGCTGTTTTTGTAAATCAATCGGACTTGGGTTTTCATAAATTTGACACTCAATCAACGACTACAGCTCTTTAACTAGAACACGGGTCATTGATTGAGGGGGAGAGTGGTTTTTCAAATTCATGACATCTAACAGGCATTTTTCAACACAAAAAGGTGTGGTAACTAACGGGGTTATGGATTAAGGGGGAGTTAAACTGGTGTTGACTCAGAAAGGTTCAAATATGTCCATTTATATGCAAGATTAGGATCTTATATGCTATTTGCTAATTGCATCCTAACCTTTTTAATTATGAAGGACCAATTGGGTCATTTTCTCAAGATAATCAATCCATTAGTTGGTATTTACCCAAAAGGAAAAAGGAGAGGGGCCATATGTGTCATTATCTGAAAATTGAAAGTAGGTATATATGTGTGTTGCGTTTTGACCAAGTCAAACCTGTCAAAACTCAATCAAACTCTTTTTCCTTTTTCTCTCAAAACCATCATTGCGATTTGCCTGCTAAGTGTCTAATTTTGTGGGTTCGTGCTTAGGTAAGGCTAATGTTAAGTTCATAATCTTTGTTATATGCCCTATGACGTCACCGGTGACTTCAGCTATGGCGATCAATTCATTGATGATAAACCGTCTGAAGCCAATAATGAGAAAACGACAGCAGACACTGAAGCTGAATCGATGGTGTCTGTCTCAATCCAGCAAGACACCTCTGTCATCCCTCCTATGACGTCACCGGTGATCGGTCCCGTGCCTAGACCTGATTCTCCCAATGTTCATTGGCCATTACCAACCACCACAACTACAACCTTAGCAACAACAACAACAACTCTTCCAC
>BQNB010186275.1:0-12142 GCA_026074375.1 Tanacetum coccineum
CCAAACAATTGTCATGGAAAATATTTGAATAGCGATTTCTTTAAAGCACCCAAACAGTTGCATATGGCACAATCTCAAAGAAAGTTGTAAAATTAATAGGACACGCTTTTATCCTTTAGGAGACTAAATTATAAAATTTTAGTGTCATATGCTCAACATGTTTTAAATTGTTTATACTTTTCAAACATAGAAGTTACCATTGCGTGATCTATATAAATATTTTATGGAAATTCGCACACTTCTAAGCATGACGCGAAGGCACATCAAAGTTTTCTCCTTCTGATACGAAAATTATTATTTGACAGAATCATGTTTCTCGAGTTGCAAAATGAGCAAGAATGTTAACGGTTTTAAAATGCTAATTTTTGTATTGCAGAGGTAGATTCATGCAAAACACTTTCTTCAAAAGACTTTGGTTGTTATGCAATAATACTTATTCCACATGATTACAAAACTTTATGATTTTAATCTCAAACAAAATTACAAAACTTCAGTTGTTATGCAATAATACTTATGGGGTCGGGTTAAATCGGGTTAAAGTATTGCTGGGTTGTTTGACCCGAACTCGATAACCCGACAATGTTATTGGATCGGGTTAATTAAAGTTAGATATTTAATGTTATTGAATTGTCGCCTTAACTGCAAGGTTACTTTTTGTGTTATTTTGTTGGTTTGGCATATCGAATCATACTTCGCGTCCTAACTGATTGTTTTCTTAATAAATAATTACCATTCTATGGCATTTTCAAAAATATTTTTTATTGTATTGCATGACTTACCAAATTCAGTGATATATCAAATTTTTTGATTTCATATTAGTAAAAGACAAATTACAAAAAATGTAAACCAACAATAAAAGTCTCACGTGAACCAACCGCTCGTTCCTTATTTACTTGTGTTTCTCAGAAGAAAAAAAGAGGAGATTTTGACTAACTAATGCTCTTTAGAAACTTGTCGTAAGACATATCGTAACGTAACTATAAACCGTATACTTTCTTAATGTCACGTTTTACTATATAAACTAAAGCGCAAACACTTATGGATATCTATTTTCGTTAAGCGTCTTATTCGATGTTTCGTATTTATTTCTCGTTTCTGAAGTGCATCTTTTAATTAGGTCGCAGTTAGATTCGTTCGATATCGTTATTATCTCCGTTGAATTATTTGCTCACTACTTGCTTAAGGTGAGTTCATAGCCCCACTTTTACTCGTTTTGAATAAATGTTTTATGACTTGGGGTGAGAAACATTGCTTGCTTTTAAAATTGGACACAAGTACTATACATGAGAATTCCCCCGTTTACGTGTTGCCTAAGTAGCGTTTAGACCACTACTGCCCGAATTATCATGAACCGTTAATTACCTTTGACCAAATGGCTGGTTAAGTAAGCGCGAGTGACTAAATAGATCTATTGGGACTAATAATCCCCATCCGAGTTTGGTAATTCTTACTAGTCGGGTAAGACGGATTGTACAGGCCAACGGATGTATATCACGTCGAAACTAGATTAGGTGTCTTGGTCGTACACCTACCAGGGAAACATTATTTGGAAATGTACAAGCTACCTTCCAATTAGCTTCGGTGTCATGAGCTTAGTGCAACGTAAATGCCTCTTTATGTGAAGTTATAACACCTCGTGTTTTAGGTCATTGTATGACATTATGTAATTCCTAATTTATTTTTAGGGTTTTACGCGTTTACTCTTAAACCGTAAACGTTAAGTTAAATCGCGTAAACTAAAAATGATCATTCAATGTAAACGGGCTTTAAACGATTAAATGTTTACATCAAGCAAGTGTTATATTATTATTATGAGGATAATTAACAACTTTGTTCATCTTATTTTTATTGGCTACGTAAAATGCTTACGTTTCGCGATAAAACGCGTTTCGGCATTCCCGAAAACACCAAAACCTAACTACGCTTAAACGAATACCCACGATTATACCCAATACCCAAAATAATCAAGTGCTTTTCTGGAATGTCCAAAATAATGAAGTAATCTCGATTTAAATACTACTTCAAATAAAATGTTTATGTGCTCTTGGAATGTCCCAAAATAATAAAAATCTTATGTTTAACTTGAGAATTAATAATGAAGTCAATAGTTGCTGTTCAGAATTACTTTAGTTAAATATGTTTATGTTTAATATAAATTAATAAACATGAGGTCCTTTAATTGTTGAAAAACGTATAACATAAAGTAAGTTATATCTTTTGGCTATGACATGAACAAAAGTCCTTGAATTATTCAAAGGCAAAATAATGTATAGTTAACATGGATAGAATTCTTGAACTAGTTAAAGCTGTATACATTATTGCATGCAAATAGGTTTTAAATACTATATATTTAATTTTGTTTGACACAATTGATAAGTATGTGACCTAAAGAGTATTAAGTTATTTAATAGATTGTGATAAAGTCTCACAATAAAATTACTCATAGAATACCACATATTCATGGTATGTCTAGAGTGTTGAATCAAATTCTTTGAAATTATTTGATTTTGATAACTTAAATTATTATTACCCTCCAATTTTGCAAGGTTTGAGAAATTGAGTTATTTGTATATACTCAAAATAACTCCAACCTAGAAGGTTAATAAGACACCATCATGATTATGGAATGTGATGACTCACATTAAGTCTTAAGAAATTGAAGTTCTGAATTTGTTAAAAGTCTTATGAAGAATGACATTAACAAACTAAACTCAGGAACTATCAATGTATCTTGTAATGTCCTTCTGCATGCTAAGTAATTATAGAAGAGTCTAAAATTACAAAAAGCAAGTAAGAGCATTTTTAGATCTGAAAGAGATAAAAATACAAAATACATAACCTTCTAAACACATTAGTGAATATCATATCGAGGCTTTAAATGTTAATTTGTGTGTTCCTTTTATTTTCACTACATCAGTTGCATTTATAGTTGGAGGACGGCACTCATGGCACGTTTTGTTGAAATTGTTTTTCAAAAATGTTTTGTAAAGGCATATAATCAATAATTTTTCTTATATAAACTATTCGGATCAGCCTTGCATAAGGCATATAATCAATAATTTTTCTTATATAATGATGTTAAGATGTGCAAGCGTACATACAAGTATGAGTTACGGTTTGCAATATATGGATTGGAAGAAGTATAGCGAAGAGGAACTATTTTGGTTTGGGTTTCTTTGTTTGGTTGACTTTGATAAAAAGAATAGTTGCGATAAATGTGTTACCGACTTTGGTTTACCTTTACTAAAAAAAAATAATACCAAAAAATCCTACACAACAAAATAATGTTGGACAAAACAACCATTATACGATAAACCAAAACATCCTACGGCGAAGCGCGAGCATCAATTACATGTTTACATTTAACTTTATATAATTTATTTAGAAATTAACCCTAAAATTTTTATTAATTACCTCATCTTTTTTCAAGTTTTTTTTTCACAAATTTGACACGTATATTTTTATGTGTTTTTTTCCATTGGATTTCTCCATCAATATTTTTCAATTTTGACCAAATTGATTCAATTTTGACTTTTTATTGGCCAATCAGATCGCACGAGCCTAATCTGATTAGTCTAATTTTTTTCTCATAAGATTTAATTTGATAGAAAACTCTAAAATGATGTAATCCTTTTATTATATAAAAGATTTATTAACAAAAAGATTGATTGTGACAGAAAAAATAGCATCGGGTGACAATTAAAAAGTATTTGCCGCTAATTTTTCGTCTCTAACCTAAAAATAAAAGTGAGTATACTATCAATTTTTTGTGCCTTTTCTTAATTATTTATCTTAATTTTGGTTGAGAATTATATATAAACTCTGATTGTAACGAATTGATTGTAGAAAAACTTAGGTGATAGCAGCGGCCATTATACGAGAAAAGTTAGTATTTTATCAGTTTTTTTTATTTTATCTACAATATTATTTTGACTGAAGTATAAACCCTCATTGTTTATCCCATTGTAGGAGAAGATTGCGTGAAGCAACTGCGAAAAGAAACGAAAGACTCAAACATTCTCGGCCGTTTTCATACCTAAACGATGAAGAAAAGTGAGTGTCCTTTCGGTTTTGTTTCTTTATTATTTGTTTATCTAGAATTCTAATTTTCATTGATCTTTTCTCCGAGTTAGCAATTGAGGTTTGATTTAGTAACAAATTGATTGCTTGTAGGAGATTGATGAGGGAAGATGATGTTTGGGAAGAAGTAGCACATGGTTGTGAAAATGAAGAAAATGAAGAATCTAAGATATTTGAGTTGAATGATCTATTTTTATTTGATTAAGAAAAATGAGCTTTATAGTTGGGTGCTGTTTTGATTATCATGATGGCGGGCTTATTGTAAGATAACACATGTTTCAAACACCTCCATTGTAAAGTTGTCGTTAGTCTGATTGTGGTGACATACACCAATTTCCTACAAGTTTTCATCACCCAAAAGCTTAACCCATGTTGAATCTTGTCAAGAATTCCTTGCTGGCAGATTTCTGAGTTGTCCTTAATATTTTGTTTCTTTAAGTCAAATTTCATTATCTCGTCCCATCACCTGTTGATTCGGATTCAATTTCTGATACAAGCAAGTCGTTTTATTTCAGATGTATAATAATAACAAGAGCCGCTCTCTGCGGGCTTACACACTAACACATGGTTCTACTGTTTATCAACATGACTGAATGCTTTTATGAAAATATGAAACCATATCAACTATAACAATTTCTACTTATTTATAATGTTGATTTGATTAAGTTCAATTCAATTATGTGTTGCTAAACCCTAGACTTTTTTTGTGGGGGAAATGATATTCATAAATTAATTTGTGTATTTGGTTTAAAGAAATCAATCGAAAAGCCAGGAGAATGACGTAATTAATGGGTTCAGTCAGTTTTGAGGTTGATATGTAGGTATATATAATATTAATTTTCATGTTTTCTATAGGTAGAAATTTGAAATTGATGGTTTGCAGGTAATATTACAGATGAAGAAATGTCGGATGAAGAGCAAAAAAAGGACAATCAAGTAAGTTTATATCGATTTATTATCTGTTTCCAATGAATTTTAATAGTATTTGATAGTATAGTCGAGACTATGTGTTTTGGATTTTGTTTATCTCTTGGTTCAGGTTTATATAAATTTCTATAATCCTATTTGTCTTTACTATGATATTGGTGTAGATGAAACAAAATGAGGTGGCCGACTAAGATGTCAAAATCATGTTTTTTTGTATGTCAGCAGGCAGGCTGGATTCCGTAGGTAATGCATTCACAAACTAAAAATTTAGAATATAATTTCTTCGTGAATACGTTTTGCATATATCTGTTCAATCCTGTTTACACAAATCGCAATTAAGGGACTATAGTTTATAACTTTATATACAATTCCGTTTGATGGACCAATTTACTGTTTCTATAGTCAACACACGTAACGTGGTCCCTTAAATCTAATCGAAATAAAGTGTAGTGCCTACAGCCTATTTTGTGGTTTTGTGGAAACATGACACTATAAAGTGTAGTTTCTTAATTAAACATGGAAATAAGGTGTGGTGTTTGTATATGAAAGTCTACATCTTTTAAGTGTTATTTGAAAGTCTACATCTTCATTTGTGCATACCCTTTAGTTAACTAAAGTCAAGTTATTTAATACTTATGTAGACGTAGTAAAATGGGTTGGTTGTAAAGATCATGTAACGGGTCAAAGGAATGAGTTTGTACTCAGAAATGTTTGTTTCAACTTAAATGGGTGTTTAAATTAGCTTTCTAACCATTGGCTTATTTGAATTCCAGAAAAAATGAAATTTCAAACAAGGGTAATGATCAAACTTTCCTATCTATATTTAGTAGTGGACAATTAAATTGGGACATCCTAAAAAGAAAACGTGAACAATAAAAATGGGACGGAGGGAGTAATACTTATGTAGACGTAGTAAAATGGGTTGGTTGTAAAGATCATGTAACGGGTCAAAGGAATGAGTTTGTACTCAGAAATGTTTGTTTCAACTTAAATGGGTGTTTAAATTAGCTTTCTAACCATTGGCTTATTTGAATTCCAGAAAAAAAATGATGGAGGTATTTGGCATATGTTAGTAAGAGAAGCGTTTGTTGGCTTTCTTATGTTGCAAGAGCTCTGAGGAATAAAACGAAGATGATATTGATGGAGACATTGTTGGAGCTCATGTTGACCTTAAAAGGCATTAGTGTATTTTTATATTGTGATTTTATAATATATCTTTTTTAGTGTATATGTTTAGTGCTGATTACTATAACAAAAGTAAGTGGGTAGTAGTTTTGAGTGCAGGTAACATGGGATTGTAGATTAGATTGCACTTAACACCTTTATGTTCTTTTAACTTCAGAAAGCTCACAAGATATCATTAAAGTGGTTTTTATTAGTCAGGGCTTTTAAAATTTTATAGATGCTTCTTTGTTTGCTTTGTAATTATTTTGAGAAATGCAGAGAAGAGTGGAAAGTGATGCAGCTATCTTCGACTAGATATTGGAAAAAAAGTCCACATATATCGTTTTTAGATGTAAGTTTCATCATATACATTAATGAAGTGGCGGAGTTATTTGTATGCAACTGGTTATATTTGCAATAAAGCTTCACTTATAAACTTTAATGAAACTCATGTCGATGTGGAGTGATGTGTGAGAGATGTTCGAGGTGGAGGGATGTTGACTTGTGGTTTCATTATTGCATATTTGCTTTGCTGCACTCATTTCTGTGAAAACAGTTTTACATACATCCGCCCCGCCCTTCCCCCCTTGCCTTTTGTTGGTGCCACCAGCCATTGTTCCGCCGGCGGGCGCTTGCGGGATCTCGGGCACACTGAGATTTCTGCCGTCCCGCATCTGCCTAACCTGGGGCCAGCCGGGCTGCTGCCGCTCCCCCCTAGGAGTCCAGTGGGTTCTCCCCCCCCCACCCCTCCCCCCTCCCCCATTACATCCAAGCCCCCCTCCCCCCCATGGATTGGCTCATTCCACACCTATCAACCCCCAATTCTCTGTTGTTGTGAGTGTACGCAGCAGCTCTTGCTTTGACGATATGGAATTTTGATTATACTTAATACGCTCCGCCCCTTTCGTAGCTTATGTGTTTTGTTTAGTATATCGAAAAGTCTTTTTAGTAGTTAAAGTTTTCGAAGGCTTATTTAGTCTTGTAGATCTAGTTTATTAAATAGTTGTAATGTGTAGTCTTATTAGATTAATCTGATGTTTTGTTTTTCAATTTAGTAATTTTTTAATTCTAGACAAACCCCCTCTCAACACACAAAAAGTTAGATAAAGAAACTTATTTTTTCTTGATATAAATCTTAAATTATACGGATCCGAGTTGACTTGTGAGTCGTGCAACAGATATAGAGCAGTTTGTCGGGTGGACTTTTAGTGATTTAGCTCGACTAAAGTGTTTTTATTCTTTTTATTAGCTTTTTTGATCTAAACTTTTCATTCTTAATTCTTACTTCCATCCTTCTACCTCTGAAGGCCGGAGTGTTTTAAGGGTCTTATAAGGTTGCAAGTAAATAGATTGAAAAGGTTAGTGATCTGTTTATAGGCTTAAGGGTCTTATAAGGTTGATAAATAGATAAAGTTGTGATCTTTATAGTTTTTATGAAAGTAATTAGTAGATAAAGTTAACACCTTTATTCGCTAATTAGTGAAGTAAAAGCTCTAAAGTGATAAATTTATTTGTTTATTAAGTTTGTAAGATCGGGTGTTTTTATATTATTGCGGTTCTTCATTCGGTTACCCTTTTTCCTTTTTTTAATACTAGTAGTTTAGAATTATTAGCTTAAAATGTTTATGTTTGATCTTATGATTGTTGCTATTTTATTTGTTATGATTAGTGAGTAGTTCATTTGTGTTTGCTAAGTGATTAGTGATTTGGAATTTAGGTGTGGGTTTAAAAAGGTTTAAAAAATTAATAGTCATTAGAATTTTCCAATTTACATACCGTCATTTATTTTTGATGCAATTTACTTTACTTGTCAATTATTTTGAAAAAGCATTTTACTTTACTTGTCATTTAATTTCTTAAAACTTGTTTTCGAATGATTTTAATTCGTTAAACCTAAATCCGCACTTAATGAACATTTCACGTCACTTAGCAAGCATTTTCGTCATTTATATCTTTTAGATCAATTTTAGTATAATCTTGTAGTTTTTAATCTTAAAATTAATATTAGTTTAAAAATAATTTAAATCCAAAAGTTTGGTTTCCCTTTTAGTAGATTTAGAAAACCAAACCCAAAAACTTAAATGATAATCAAGCTCGATTTACAACTTGAACGTAGATTTCCATTCACTTCTCGCCGAGGAAACGACCCGGGAGGTTTTTGAGATATCGATTTGGTTAAAAGCGATTTTCTAGAACCCGACGGAAAATACTTACTATACTATTATTGATTATATCCTTATTATTACGTATTTATATTATATATATGTGTTAATTCGGACGGATCAATTGCCAAGCCCCTCACCCAGTTGACTCAAAAGAATAAGACATATGTGTGGGGCAATGAACAAGATGACGCTTTCCGCATTCTGAAGGAGAAGCTATGCAATGCTCCAGTGTTAGCACTCCCCGATGGACCAGACGACTTTGTTGTCTATTGTGATGCATCAAAACAAGGTTTTAGGAGCGTGCTGATGCAGCGGGGCAAAGTGATAGCATATGCGTCAAGACAGTTGAAGAAGCATGAGAAAAATTATACCACCCATGACCTGGAATTAATTGGATAATGCGGTGGTGTTCGCTCTTAAAATTGGAGACCAATATCTTTATGGGACGCTAAAGTGTGTGTGTGTGTGTATCTACACTGACCACGAGAGTCTCCAGTACATATTTGACCAGAAAGATTTAAATATGCACCAAAGGCGGTGGATCGAGCTACTCAGTGACTACGAGTGTGAGATCAAATACCACCCGGGCAAGGCGAACATGGTGGCAGATGCCTTGAGTAGAAAGGAAAGGCTCAAGCCAAGGCGAGTACGTGCTATGAGTATTACTATTCATTATGGACTTAAGACTAAGATTTTGGAAGCACAGGACGAAGCTTCCAAGGATCTCAAAGCTCCAGCTAGAAAAACACTTTGAACGACGAGATGATGGTGGAATTTACTTCTTCGACCGTATCTGGATTCCATCAGTTGGCAGTGTAAGGAAATTGATTATGGATGAAGCTCATACTTCTAGATATTCAATACATCCAGGTGCAGATAAGATGTACTATGATCTGAGAGACTTGTATTGGTGGCCTGGTATGAAGAGAGAACATTGCTGGTCGTTTTAAGCCGGTGTCTTACATGCTTAAGATTAGGGCGTCCGAACATCAACAAAACCCTCAGGATTACTGCAGACAACCAAAAATCCTGTGAGTGGAAATGGTGTAGAGATAACAATGGACTTAGTCACAAAGTTTCCTAGAAGCAGCAGTGGGTACGATGCGATTTGGGTCATAGTGGATAGATTGACCAAGTCGTCTCACTTCTTACCTATTCGTGAAGATTACAAAACAGAGAAGCTGGAAAGGATTTATATCACCGAGATTGTAGCAAGACATAGTGTGCCAGTGTCAATCATTTCAGACCATGATGGTCGATTCGCGTCACATTTGGCCAACAAGTCTTCTGAAGGCGATTGGGTACAAAACTAACTTTTTGTTGGACAATGGGTTTCAAAGAGGGAAAATTAACAAGACCTTATTCATCAAAAGGCACAAAGGTGATATTTTGCTGGTCTAAGTTTATGTGGATGATATCATCTTTGGTTCAACAAAGAAGGAGCTATGCATTGCATTTGAGAAGTTGATGCATGAGAAATTTCAGATGAGTTCTATGAGAGAACTTACTTGGGATTACAAGTGAAGCAGAAGAAGGATGGCATATTTATTAGTCAAGATATATATGTTGCTAAAATTTTTAAGAAATTTGGGTTTACAGAAGTCAAGACTGCAAGCACACCAATGGAAACTCAAAAGCCTCTGCTCAAGGATAAAGATGGTGAAGAAGTGGATGTTCATATGTATAGGTCAATGATTGGTTCATTGATGTATCTTACATCTTCAAAACCTAACATCATGTTTGTAGTGTGTGCTTGTGCTAGATACTAAGTCAATCCAAATGTTCACATCTTCATGTTGTGAAAAAGATTTTTAGGTACTTAAAAGGTCAACCAAAATTGGGCCTTTGGTATCCAAAAGATTCTCCTTTTGATTTGGTAGCAAACACTGATAGTGATTATGCTGGAGCAAGCTTGGATAGGAAGTCTACAACAGGAGGTTGTCAAATCCTTAGGTGTAGATTAATATCATGGCCGTGCAAGAAACAGACAATGGTTGCAAATTCCATAACAAAAGCTGAATATGTGGCTGCTTCAAGTTGCCGTGGACAAGTGCTTTGGATTCAGAATCAACTACTTGATTATGGGTAAAATTTTATGCATACCAAGATCTTTATTGACAATAACAGTACTATTTTCATAATTAAAAATCATGTTTTTCATTAAAAAAACAAAGCATATATGTAACATTCCGTATTTTCAGATCATTTACGACGTCATCTATTTTACTAATTTTTTTTCTCGTACGCGTTTACTTTTAATTTTAATAGTTAAGTTAAATCGCGTAAGCTATAAAATCAACAATTAACGTAAACGGACACCAAACGAATTAAAGCTTTCGTCAAGCAAGCAATATATTATTTTTACGAAAGTAATAATAAACTTTTTATATTTTATTTTTATTGGTTGCGTAAAACGTTTACGTTTCGCGATAAATTGTATTTAGGTATTCCCGAAATCACCAAAATTAATCTACGCTTCAACAAATACCTATGTTTATTCCTAATGCTCAAAGTTTTATAAAAGTTTACCTATGTTCATCACCTTAGCCAATGTACACATTAAGAAACCAACAAAGAAAACAAATGATACAAGTATACACTTAAACATTTAAACTACACATTTAAAACTACAAGTATTAAAAGAAATATCTAGTTTAAAAACATACTCCTTGAAATCATGGGATGATTTCTAGTTTAGGGGACATAGAGCTCATACTTTCCAAGTATTGACCAAGACTTCCATAAGACCCTCATTATGTCTTGGACTAGTCAAGGTAGGATATAAACTAGTAACTAGTGAAATAAACACATACACTTCATGGCAAAAACTTTACCATTTCTCCCTTTTGGCTCTCATATGCCACGTCCAAACTCAAACACATACCAAATCCATACAAAATTTTATTTACAACACTTACACACATTCTCACATCATATCTAAGACCTACTAAGAAGGTTTAAAGGTTTGGTTAAGCCTTTACAAGTGTTAAAGCAAGAAAGATCAAGATTAGGGTTTAATTAAGATTAGGGTGTCAAGATCTTGCAAGCTAGGGTTTATAATCTAAACAAGGGTTTAGATTGTGTTGGTTATCATCATACATCATACTAAGGTTAACTAAAACTCTTTATGTCTTTACTTTCATGATTTTATGGATATATAATGCTTATATAGTTAATCACCATCTAGGAAATTTATTAACTTGTAAAATGGATTTTTACACTTGGTTATGATTTTGTACACTCTTACATATGTTATGTTGATGTTGAGAACAAGTTATAATGGAAGTAGAAGTAATATACAAGTGTTGGTTTATCTATAAAAAGTATATATAAACTAGTTACCTAAAAGTTTACTTATTAAAGTTTACAAGTAAAAGTGATATGAGATCTTGTTATCTTGGACAATATTTGGACAAATCATGGACTAGGGACTCTAAGTATGTAAGACATGTTATATAAATGGTTGTAAAGGACTTGTAACAAAGTGGTTAAACTAAAAGGTTATAAAAACTAATTTTAAACATATTTTTCCAAAAATTTACAAAGTTGTTGTTTTAATTCGAAAAATAAAGCCTTCATTTTATATTTTTATAAAATACTACATGTCATGAGTGATTCCAAAAAGATAAGAAACTCGAAAAACTGATTTATAACGAAAAAGATACGACGATTTCAAGTTTACGTTAAATATATACTTTTATAAAAGTTACTATTCATCACAGAAACTTATTGTAACGACCCAAACCCGCTCCGGAGAGTAGGCCGAAACGTCATAATCATGGTGTCATATCAAAGCATAATAAAGG
>BQNB010186276.1:0-12142 GCA_026074375.1 Tanacetum coccineum
GAATACCATCAAGATCTTGATACATACAGAGGAATTAGTTTTAAGAAAGAAGTTTTATTGTTAAACAAAGGTATTAAAATTCCTTGGTTATTGATATGATTTTATTTAGTTAAAGGTCCAACATTCTATTTTCATGATGCGGGTACCGATGTCTTATTAGGACAAAATTTTCTTGAAAGATTTAATAAAGTTGTATTCGATATTATGGCTTTTCAAGTTTTATTCAAAACACCATGTCACCATTTAATATCTGTTAAAAGAATAAAAAGAGATTACGGACGTAATTTTCCTATAAGGTTTAAACATCGTGAAAAACACGATGACATATGATACCAAGGAAAGCCAATTCTAGAAAGAGGAAGGTTATTATTAAAATACCAAAAGGAAGAAAGTCTTTTAGATTATCAAGTAAATCTTAGAAAGCTTGATAATAGTATAGAAGATATAAAAGAAAGACTAAATGAGTGTTATATTGATAATCTTTTACAATTTGAGAATAAGAACCAAATTATGGCAAAACTAGAAATGAAAGATAAGGATAAGGAAATCAGGGTAAAACCCATGAGATATAACACTGAAGACCAAAAGGAGTTTCAAGTTCAAATTAAAGAACTCTTAGATAGTAATCTAATAAGGCGTAGTCATAGTCTCCATAGTTTACCAGCCTTTTTAGTAAGAAAACATGCCGAGATAGCAAGAGGTAAAGCAAGAATGGTAATAAATTATAAAAAGTTAAATGAAAATACAGTATTTGATGGGTATTTTTTTACCACAAAAAAAAGTTGATAAATTGGACTAGAAACAAAAAGATCTTTTTTAAGTTTGACTATAAAAGCGGATTTTGGCAAATAAAAATGCATCCTGGTAGTATAGCTTACACTGCATTTTCTACTCTACAAGGCCAATATTAATGGTTAGTTTTACCTTTTGGATTAAAAAATGCTCTACAAATATTTCAAAGAAAAATGGATATTATCTTTAAAGAACATGACTTTATTTTTGTATATATTGATGATATCATAATCCTATCAGATGATATAAGTTCACACTTAAAACACCTTGATATTTTTGTTGATTTATGTACTAAAAATGGTTTAGCCTTGTCAGAAAAGAAAACTAATTTGATTAAAAAAGAAATTGAATTTCTAGGAATGAAATTAGATGGTAATGGAATAGAACTCCAAAGCCACATTCTTGAAAAAATCTCATCTTTTCTAGATAGATTAGTTGACAAAAAACACGTGCAAAGTTTTCTTGGCGTACTCAATTATGCTTCAGATTTTATTCAAAATTTGGCAAAGTTAAGGAAACCATTTCAAAAAGTACTAAAAAAAGATAAAATATTTAGTTTTGATAAAAGCCTAGAAGGTCATGTAAGAAAGGTAAAAGTTCTTTGTAAAAATTTACCTAAATTACAATTACCAAAAAAAGATGATGATATAATTCTAGAAACTGATGCTTCTGTAAATAATTAGAGCGCGGTACTTAAAAGGATAGATTACAATAGTGAAAAACAAAAAATAGGAGAAAGTATTTGTAGATATTGTTCTGGTACTTTTAGCGATACATAAACAAGATATCATATAAATGAAAAGGAATTATTAGCGGTGGTAAGAAGTTGTCAAATTTTTTATTATTTCTTGCTACCAAAAATGTATTTGCTAAGAACTGATAATACTTAAGTAAAAGCTTTTATAAATAATAATATGCATTCAAAACTTGAATTTAATATATTGATTAGATGGCAAACCCTCTTATCTGAATATAGTTTTGATACTGAAATTATTAAATCTAAAAAAATGTTATTCAATATCACCAATATAACCATAAAATGACCAACATACTTTTTTTTACTTACTACAACCACGTATATTCAAATTTTATTTAATATCACAAATATGACCATAAAATGACCATAAAATGACTATATTACCCTTGTATTTTGATCTGAGTGGATGTAGAGAAGACAAGAGTAATATAGTCATTTTATGGTCATATTTGTGATATTAAATAAAATATGACCATAAAATGACTATATTACTCTGAGTGGATCTGAGTGGGTGTAGTAAGTACAAAAAAAGTACGTTGGTCATTTTGGCACAAATGAGAAAATAGGTTGGTAATAAATGTCATTTACCCAATTTCTATTGAAAGACTTTCCATTAATTTGCAGCTTTGGGAGTTGTGTGGTTTGGATATCGACTCATCTTATATAAAGGTTATGGAATGCTTTTTTGTTTCATGTTCAAAGGGCCTTTAGAACCACATGTTGATATGGACTTCTCTTCGTTGTTCACCTCATCTAATTTGATAAATAAGAAGTTAAACTTGAGATTGAGATGCACACTCTTTATAGATAAAAAAGACCCAATTTACTCGTGCGTTGGAACAATGCTAATGTAGAAAATCTATTCCTGGCATTAGAGAAGATTGGTATCAAAGAGTCGATGAATAATATAAATTTTTTTGACACATATAGATCAGGTGTGTTATATTCATTTGAACTTAAGAAGGCTATGATACAATGGAAAGAAGAAAGTGTTGCTTATAAGAGTTTGACATTCATTATATTTGAAACTTCATTGCTTGGTGTGCGAGTTTCTTCAATCCATTTTGTTGCTGGAATTGTCTATTACATTACTGGAGAGAAGTACATAAGTCTACAAGAAGTCAAGTGTGTAACACCCCCAAAATTGGGTCGCAGCGAAATGAGAGTCCGGGAGCGTTACTTCATGAGTACCTTTGCACAAGCTATGAGAGAACGACCTCTAAGTGTCGTTTGAAAAGTAATCTTGTATTGTTTAGACTCCAATGCACATCAAGTAAGCCAAGCATCTAATTCACATGAGAAAAACATGCTTAAAAGTGTCAACATAAAGTTGGTGAGTTCATAGATTTTTATAAATGTAAATGTTGAAATCAAAAGATTTATAAAGTATGTATGACCATTTCAATCCTTATAATAGTAGCAAAAATGTAAGTGTAAATGTAGATCCGAAAGAGTATAGTGTCTACTGCTTCACCACAGTATAATGAAAAGTGTTTAGTAATCAGTAATATTCAACAAGGTAGTGTGGACCACAACATTTCCAAAATGTATGTGACTACTATAACAGATACAATATCACATAAAAAGTATCTACTGTTGCGCTAAGCTCATGACACCGAAGCTAATTTATGTGTAGCATATAATATGCCAAGTGTTGCACGCAATATGCTAGATAATGATTCCGCCCTACCGGTGTCTGACCAAGACACCCAATGAGATTTGACATGATATATATCCGTTTATCGGGAGCCCCGTGGGTAGTGAGCGCTACTCACCCGGATAGGGATAATTAGTCCCAATAGATCTATTTATAACATTCACGCTTACTAAGACCAATCCAATTGGTTATACCATAATTAACGGTTCATGATAGTTTCGGGCAAGAGAGTGGTCTAATCGCTACTTAGGCAACACGTAAACAGGAGATGATAACCGAAAACACTTGTGTCTAATGAAGAAATAACCATTGTATTCATAAACAACTTTAAATACTTAAATCCATAAGTAGAAAGAGTGTGATATCAATCAAGTAACCGAGTTTGTAAATGAGTATAAGTATGAGTATGTAAACAAGTTGTAATGAGCATGTATTCTCCCCCGAGATTTGTAAAGTAATTGTAAAACAAGTGAAAGAGGGGCTATAAACTCACCTCGATGTTGTAGAACGATTGGCAGAAATGCACATATTAAGCACAACACAAACGGAAACCGGAACGGCTCGACCAAGAAGTTACGGTTTATCTTAACGGTTATGACCCACCAGCTTAGGATAATGTATTTGGGTTTTCTGATGGATGATTACATCAACGCGACACGTTGATAAAGATTTGGATTTCCAAGTTGTAATAGTTTGGTGGTTGGTTAAATAAAATAAATCGAAAGGTAAAAGCAAAGTATGTAATATATTCCGTATATATTACATTTGAAAGACAAGAGAAATATATAATATGCGACGAGTATTATACGTTACAATGAATAAAGAATTCGAAGAACAAGTCAAAGTAATGTAACTATATATACCTAATAAATTATTACATATAAACTGAATAAGTATATAATGTCTTAAGCATGAATTATATAACAACGACAAACAACCAAAAATAATCGTAGTATATAATACTTGCAAGTATTATAAAGAACATATAAAATAATTTGAAACAAAAAAATTCGACACGTTTTTGGAAATTCACACAATTAAATTAATAAAAACGTTCTTGCAAAAAGTAAACGCACAATTTTAAAGTTATGAATAAGTAAACGATGTTTTTTTAAAGTTTCTACAAAATTATGTTTATCTTTTAGTAGGGATTATAAAATAATATTTTATAAATTAGTATTTCGTTTCCTTTTTAGCTAAAAGGGTTGTCTTATTTGTAAAAGTGTAGTTTTCGTTTGTTGTCGAGTTATTGTATAATTACAAATTAATAACTTAAGGCCATATAACTTCGTCCTTTTATCGGGTTTATATGACGTTTTCTATTTTTATAAAATTCAATCCATGTTGCAAATACCCACGTGTTTCAATATATATCTAAACGAGACTAGATAGATAATAAAAATAAGCAAAGCCAAAAGCACCCTATGTGTTGTAAAAATGCAGAACCTAACACATCCGAAAGCTGTTAAAACAGCGAACCAAGCGCACCTTATGTGCTGTTACAACCAAACACACCCTATGTTGTTAAACCCAGATCCAAACACCCTTTTAGGGGCTATTAACCCCAAAACCAAACACCCCTTTAGGGCATGAAAACCCAGAAACAAACACCCTTACGGGCTGTTAACCACAATTCCAAACACACCCCGAAGGATGTAAAACCAAACGCACCCTTAGTGGGTCGTTTAAAACAAAACGCACCCTTAGTGGGTCGTGGCGGGGTGGAGATGGTGGTGATGATGTTGATGGTGGCGTGGTGATGAAGGTGGTGAGGTGGTCGTGATGTTGGTGAGGGTGCCGTCGTGGTGTGGAGGTAGGGATGATGGTGTGGAGGCGGCTAGGAGATGGTGGTGAGGGTGGTGTGGTGATGAAGCAGTCGTTGAGCCATACGCCGTATTCAAGCCATATGGAAATAAAATATTCTGGAAGATATCAAACGTGGTCCCTACTCCAAGAAACCCCCAATACGCCGTATCGAATACTTTTGATATGCCGTATAGACCTTTTTCCAGACCTTATAAATAAAAAACTCAAAAAGAGTTTTAAGTGTGCAAAATCATATTTTCGATACCTAAACCATAAAAGTCAATTTTCAGAGGAGAAGAAGAACAGAAGAGGTCTTGCAACGTGATTAATTCAATAGGAAACAAATTGTAATCTCATATACACTTGTAATCGTTCAATTTTTGGCATCATTCGTTAACTCATTTAGTTTACCTTGGCTAAATTATTACTCTTGTATTGATTATGACATTTGAAGGCTAATACCTTTGGGTATTAGCCATTATTATAAAGATTTGAATGTTTGGTTTGTTTATCTCGATTGCTTAATTTATCGTTGATTGCTTATTTATGTTTATCAATTTATACTTGTTTACGTGCTTTTGTATGCGACCTATCATTCAACTGGATCTAGTGATACAGACCAAGTAATTTAGATGCCAGGATAGATCTCCATATAGTGATTTATACATCTAGACAAATAGGATCACAAATAACGACCTATCTTTGCCCTTAGATTGTGAGCTTAGTTGGACTGGCAGGTGACCCAGTGATCAACGACTACGTTCTCAGTAAATTGGTAAAGACTTGGTTAGTAGACTACTAGTGTATGAATTGCCATTAAGCAGTAAGTGGGTAAAGTCTCTATGAGCTAGGGTTTAACAAGATCACCATTGCTTTAATCCCTGAGAGAGATTAGAATCAGCAAATAAGGATGGTTTATGCGGATGCGTTTAATTGTGACATAATTATATGTGTCTTGGTTTAAGAATGATATGCCGCCTCAAGATAAGTAATCATTGCACTAAATAAACAAACCAACGTTCTAATTGGATTAATAATGGTTAATATAGTTTTCTTATATTTGGCTAGACCGCTCTTTTATCTTCTTTTAATTTGCTTGCGTATGTTTTAGTGTCTTAAGTTGATTTTAGTCACCATAAAACCCGTGCCAGTCTCTCAGGCTGAAAACCCCCTTATCTGTTAGATTTAGTATTAACATAGGTTTAACATAGATTTAACATAGAATAGAATTAACTTAGTGATCGACACCCTACTTACCACGAAACTACCACCGAACGGGTACACTGCCCGTTAAAGTGTTGTTTTTGGTTAAGTCGGCAAAAAATTATTCGAAAATCGCAACAAAAAAGATGTGGAAAGTTTGAAGATAATCGTTTCGCAAGAGCTTAGACCGAAGGAATTATATGAAGGATCGATTATTTGTAACACCCCCAATTTGGGTCGCAGCGGAATAAGGGTCCGGGGCGTGTTACTTCATAGATCAATAACACAAGATATATATACAACGACCAAAAAGTCGTTTAAAAACTGATACAATTAGATTCTAACAAAATATTTGATACAAACAGCCCAAGCTTAACTTTGTTCCTTAATTATTATTACAAAGATACTGGTTCACTATACATGAGTTCCCAACAACATAATACCACCATATCTTTAGCATGAATTCCCAAAACAATAAATCACCAATGTATCCTTAGCACTTATGCTTACTGATTCTCCTAAAAAACATTGCTTTAAAAAACGTTTAACAATAATGTTAGTGAATTCATAGGTTTGAATAAATCATAATATGTATGAACCGCAAGACTTTCTCGTGATAAATCAACACATGCAGACATCACAAAACCAGATTTACATTTTCCTAAGCATCATGACACATGAAGCTCGCCGATCTTTTCCTTGCAATAATAATATATATTTGCATTTCGCCCATTAGATGTTCAACCCGAAAACATCCCCAAATTTCCGGACATGCTATACGTCATTCCGGGATATCTAGTCACCCTAACGGGAGGTACGTTTCCCCAAATAGATCTATTCATAACATTCGCGCTCGCAAATTGTAATTAACAACTACATCTATGCAATTGACATTCATGATAATGGTCTCAACTTGGGTTATGCTACATAGTCAAAACATGTAATCAATAGTAAAATAACCACTTGCGTCCAATTATAAAACAAAGCATTTTTCCCCATTAGTTTAAAAATCAATGAAATCATAAAAATGTGGGGCTATGAACTCACCTTGAGTTCAGATAATCCAATATTCGCATATAAAGCGGCACGTAAAAGATCGAATGCAACCTAAAATTATCATAGGTCGTATAAGATATATATGTACTTCGATACTAACATCATATACAGGTCTATTTAGTTACTTCATACTATCGTTTGGCTATCATAATCACGAGTCATGTAGTTGAACTATGAAGGAGCTAGGACACTTTAAGCCTTAAATCCAGCAACTCGTCGATACGCCACCCCGAAGAGGCATCATTATGAAACTCCCTAGTAATATAGTAACTTTGATAACCACATATCATCTATTTAGCCATCACCAACTAAGTGGTTTTGTAAAATTGTGTTTAATAAGTTATACGTATATTACCGTTTTAGTAAAACTAGCTAACTTTTGCGTTTTAAGCCCGATATTGGACGTTCTTATGCCCACTCTTTCGAATTAGAGACGAGTTTTATCATAATTGACCCTCTGGTGAACAGTAACTTTTACTTTCACATCAACTGAGTTTTATTTAAATCGTATTGTGTCGTAAAACCCTAAATGTTCGTATTTTAAACGTTATACTCCGTTTTTAATGATTCTTTCGAGATGTTTCTCATTATTTAAAATCCTATCAATTTATAAGGATTACAAAATAGAACTTTCTGTCATTAACACGTAACTTTTATAAAAATATTTTTTTATAAAAATGTATTAATTGTCGTAAACTCCGAAATTCATAACTCGGATCGTTATTAATTGAAAAATTACGATCTTTTTCATATTTGGAATCCTAAAAATATTATTATTTGTTTAAAAATATCAAACATCTATTTGTATAAATTTTATAAAAAGTATTTTATAAAATACTTTTATAATCCTTTATTTTATCGTATAACTGTTTTTACATAACTTTTTTCGTTATTTATCCGTTTGACACGTTTCTTACATTCTTTCGGAATCGTCATGTAGTCGAATTAGTTTTATAAAAAATATAATTAAGTATGTTTTTATACACTTTTAGACAGAAAGTTTTGGTGACTTTATTAAGTCTATTTTTAACACCTTGTTTTTTTATATTTTACACTTATAACTTTACTAAAAGTTTATCAAGTTCTTTTACTTCCATAAGATCTTTATTTCTGTTTTCATATATCATGACTAAATAGCTCATAAATAATATACTCGTATAACTTTGTTTTTATAACTTACTTTCTATACTTTTCAACTAAATAATTACCACAATTCCTTTATAACTCATAATATACTTATGTCATATATATTATATATTCCAAGATCACAAGTTCATATGAAAAAGTGTTAAAAATCATAATCACAAGTAAGAATCCCTTTAACATGTTTAAAACCCTAAATGGTGATTTAAGCTAAAATAGAGTAAACATATGCATAGAAATGAAAACTATAAGAACATAAAGGGTTCTAGTAGACCTTATGATGTATGATGATGATGAACAAAGTAATCTAAACCCTTGTTTAGATAGAAATCCAAAGCTTGCACCAATGAAAACCCTTGTTTTCTTAATAAAACCCTAATCTTCCTTTTCTTGATTATTACTTGAAAAAGGTAATCCAATGCTTGGAAACACCTTAGAATATCTTAGAATGGATGTGTATAGATGTGTATAGGTTGTATAAAAATTTGTATGGATTGTTTATGAGGGGGTGAGCCGTGGGGTTAAGGAGAGAAAGAGAGGAGTTTTGTGAAAATTTTACTAAGTGTAGATGTTAGCTCTTGCATGCAAGTAGTATATATATATATAAGGTGGTCAAAAGTGTGCATTTGCTAGTAAAAAAAACATGGTGAGGATTTTGTGGATCATGTGTTCTTGTCATTGGTCAAAGAAACATTTCTAGCTAGGTTTTAATGGCAAAAGATGTACAAAGACCAAGTGGTGCATTTTGTGTGCTCTTTGCCTCCTTTATGTTGTTATGCCGTGAGTTAGGGGGGGATAAGGGTTTCTAGATGATTTTTGATAGTTAACAAAATATCTAGCAAAAACTTTACTAGTCACAAGTTGTAGTTTTTAAATAAAAGGTATTTACTTGAAAGCATTTGTGAAATGTTTTATTTTCCAATGTACAAAGTGTAAGATAATATTTTCTTGGGTAAATTTAATAAAACTTTGGGTATTGGGTATAAATATGGGTATTTGTTGAAGCGTAGAATTATTTTTGTGGTTCCGGGTATGCCTAAACTTAATTTGTCGCGAAACGTATTAAATTTACGTAACAAATAAAATAAATGAACGACGACCATAATTATCATAAAATAATTATATAACACATAATTGATGTAAACGTTTATTTGTTTGGTGTTCGTTTATGCTAAACGATAATTTTTAACTTACGCGATTTAATTTTATTAAAAGTAAACGCGTACGAGATGAAAACAAAAAAAAATATAATGAAATAATTGACGTCGTAAAATGACATGAAAACACGAAATGTTACAATAATGATACTAAAACATTCTTTAGGGTCACTTATGGTGTAACTTCTACTTTTTAGTGCCTTTTCAATATGAATACTTTTACTTCTTCATATCAAGTTGTCCAATCAAATAAGGGAATGCCATAGGTCATAAACAGATAAAAAGTTTAGAATTACTGACAATGCATCTGACGTATGTCAATTAACCCTTAAATGATTATTGTGAAATTAACTGATAAAAGGCAAATCTGGTGATACTGTTTATCCTATGACTTGTTTGGTATCATGTCTTAAAATTTATTTAATAATTTGTACAGATCGACTTCATTCCTGCCTCGCCGTCATGCAGTTGACGCATTTCAGATCAATTTAGCAAGGTGTAACATGGGGGCAGTTTAGTTTATTTAAAGAGGACAATGCAAGATCAATATTAGTTTGTGAAGATCATCTAACATATGTTCTCCCACTACTGTGACATTTTAGGTGGTATTTACTCCTGGACAACAAGATAAATGTTTTATTTGTGGTCAAGTGGGTCATTAAGCAGCAGCTTGTGAAGGAAAAGCAAAAGGAAAGCATGAGATTTTGACGAAAAAGAGATGTTGATATTGTGCCTAAGAAGCCATACCAGGTAACTGTCAAACGGAACTTGTGCGGTTTGTTAGTTTCATTTCCTGGAAGGCTCTATATTCATAGATGATTGTGTTTTTATATTGTTTCTTAACACCTGTATGCTTTTGCAGTTTCTCAACATTTGGACTCTTAGGGAGTACCTGGAGTATGAGATGAGAATTCCACATCTTCCTTTTAAAATCGATTTTGAGTGAATAGTTGATGATTTTATCTTCATGTGTTTCTTTGTTGGGAACGACTTTTTACCACATATGCCAACTTTGAAAATTCGCGAGGTCCACAAGTGATCATTGTTTTAATGTTCCATTTTATAGATAATTCTATGTGATTATTCGAAAAATTAAATTTTTATGATATGTTTTTTTGGGTGCAATAAATTTACTTTTAGCTGTATATAAAAAAACTTAAAACCATGAATAGATATCAGACTAATGGAAGCAAGGTGACGATCTTTTGCTGTATTTTTTATTTGTAATTTTGACCTCTTAGCGTTTAGTTGGTGAAAAATACCTCATTTTTCTAGGAAATTTTTCATGTGAGAAAGAAAATTTTGAAAATCCGTTTAGTTGCATTTTTTTAACAAGAGGAATTCCCATTCTCACTTTTTTCAATATTTTTTTAAAAAAGTGGAAAGTCCATTTTATCATTTTTAATTTTTTCGTTCTCTTTTTCTTCTGAATAAAAAGAAATTATGATCTATAAAACATCAAATATACACCATTTTCTCTCGTGTCATCCTCCACCATCCATTTTAACCGTCGCTTTTAATTATTTTTAAAATTTTTTGGTTTATATATTTTCATACGTTTTTATCTTTTTAAAAAAGAAAAATATAACTCTATCTAAACGGATTTTTAAAAATTCCTAACTCTTCTCTAAAGAAGAAAAATCATTAAAGTTCAAGCCAAATCTCAAGCAATGAGAGGAGATGATGTTGGACCACAAATGAAACCTGAATCATTAGTTCCAGTTGGCCGGTTTCAGGGATCACGTCTTGCTTCTGGGCCTGCTTCATCACCGTACCAACCTAAGGGTTCCCATGGCGAGTCGAGTCATTCCCGACCAATTAAATTTTCATGTGTGTCATCTGGGTCCACCATTGGTGCTGCCATTGTTGAAGCTGAAAGCAGTCTCGAAAAAGATAGTGTACGTTTCCTGCAAATCTGAAGTTGCTTTGGCATTGGAGAACTTTTTTATCTGTTACATGATGGAGATGTGTTGGTAACCTTGAATTATTCGGGCTTCAAGTTTTTTTTATCTATTTCACTCTATTGTATTCTTTGTGGCTTGAAATTTCAGCACCCTTTTGTTTGGTTTTATGTACATTTTGTCATTGTAATGGTAGTTGTTTGATAAAAAATTTCCCAGTCATAAGCAGGGTGGTAGCAAATCTATCAAACTATCAAGCAATCATGAAACAGGTGGTTTGCGGTTCGAGGAGCGGCTTAAGAAGTTGTGTTTCGCCACTGTGCAGGTATGGATACTACACCTAATAAGCTTCCTAATGCAGTTGGTCTTATTCTTAGCCCATAAAGGTATACTTTTATAATAAGCAAATACTAATTTAGTCTTTGAGTTGGATTTAGAATATCTCAAATCATACTATCGTGTGCATTTGTTGTGTGTACTTTACACAGTTTTCGCAAGGGTAAGTTTTCACTAATCATTTTTTCCACAGGAAGCCTACATCCAGGAGGCGCTATGCTCTCTATCACTCGACTGTAGCTTGATTCCAAGTATGACAGAAGAAATAGCCATATAAAGGAAACGTGTGAATAATCCGTTTGTTTCGTGCTTCATCATTTTGTATACTTTTAGC
>BQNB010186277.1:0-12142 GCA_026074375.1 Tanacetum coccineum
TCTTAAAGACTCATGTGTGAACTCTTGTCCTCATATGTGCTAAACATTTTTGATTATCGATGCACATATGCAGGGGAAGCATTTATGAAAACTAAAACTATCGAGGTACTAAATGTTTTGATTTATTTCAAAGGACCTTGATCGATGTTTTCAAATGGTTTTAAGGCTATGAACAATACCAAAAGATTGACCATGTATTTAATTACTTAGAGTTATAAGGTGGTTAGGTATAGGTGTTCGTTCCCACGATCCAGCCAGAACCGGAGGGATCTACCCAGGGACATTCCATTAGATAGAATAGAAGTCCTTAAGTATGATACAAAAGGAGTAAAGTCAGAAAAGGGAATAATGCCGACCGAGACAGAGCTAGCACTAGAACAAACACAACAAGGTGCTAGTTATGAAGTCTCAGTATGCATTAAATTGGTTGAAGAATGAAAAAGAAAAGTTAAAATAAATGGTGAAAAGAAAGAAGCCCTCCTTACACATAGGCATAAACCAAGTCAATACATATGCTATCAGAAACACTAAGCTGTTGTCTGGTATTAAAGATAGTCATCATGGACCCAGTGATGCAATGCACAACCCTCCCTAGCCACTCAAGGTCTCTCAAAAGACTCTTGTTTCATTTCTCACAGAGATTACACGCATTTCTATCGACTCTCTCACTCCAAGTTAGTTGGTATTAAAAAGGTGGCAGTTTGCTCCAGCCTCCGATTACTAAAACCAAACGTGCACTATTGAGTCTAGAGCCAAAAGAGATCATCTATAAATCTTACCAGGACACTATTCAATTATATTTGTTGCTAACACACTGTGAAAACAAGTAATAACTTAAGAGTCCTACGCATTATCCTTGTGATATTGCCAAAACATCAGAGTGATACTAAAGTATTCAAACAAGCTCTGTGGTAGGTGACTTGTGAGATCCTATATGGATCAAACTTGTGACACTGGATATCGATTTAGTCTAGACTATGAATTGATGAATGATGAAATTTGAAATGCCTAAAACTCTCGATGTGTTACAAAATCACTTTAGCAAGTGACACATCGATTTATTTTCAAATCAATTATTATTTCAAGAGGTAAGACTTTGTCTTACTGGTTTACTCATACCGTGTTGTCTGCTTTGAGACGCCACACTGGTTCACTTATACCGTGTTTTTTGCTTTGAGATGCTCCGGTCATAAGAACGGCTAGTGCAGCTGCGAAACTCTATCAAGGAGAATCTTTAAAATTCTACCCGATCACAGGCATTATTTATACTGATTAACGGGGTATAACACCTCGTGTTTTAGGTCATTGTACGACATTATGTAATGCACAATTTATTTTTAGGGTTTTACGCGTTTTCTCTTAAACCGTAAACGTTAAGTTAAATCGCGTAAACTAAAAATGATCATTCAATGTAAACGGGCATTAAAAAATTAAATGTTTACATCAAACAAGTGTTATATGATTATTTAGAGGATAATTATTAACATTGCACATTTTTATTTTTATTGGTTTACGTTAAGTGTTTAAACGTTTCGCGATAAAGTACGTTTAAAGCCATTCCCGAAGCAACGTTAACTTTATCTACGCTTCATCAAAAGCCCAAAATTTATACCCAAACTTAAAGTTATCTTAAAACTTCAAGTATTTTTATCACTTCATACATATTCATTATGACGGAAATTCCAATCATAACTTACAATGCAACAAAGTTATACATTTTTTCTAAGTCTATCTTACATTATACTATATCTAATGCAAGAATACGTTATATAAATGATCAAATACATATCTAGCATATACATATAAAACATATATTATCGTTGTATAATGACTAGGACAAGCCAAGAAGAGTCACCAAGGAAGCCTTTGTAAAAAATCTAGCATGCAACTTGAACCATGACTCATCTATGACTAGCTTTTCTCATCCAAGATAAGCTTCAACCTTTCTCATGTCATCCAATCTTCTTCAAGAAGCTTGCCACCTTGCCACATCAACTAGACACAAATAATCTTCTAGTAGTATAAATACCCAAGCATGTGTGACTAAGAAGTCATAACACATTTCCTTATCAAAGAAATCACAAAATCTCTTCCTTTGTTCACTCCAAAACCCACGGCTCAAAATAGCCTCCAAACCAAATCCATAGCTTGATTTTCTATCATTATACAAGCATATACACATCATTCCTAAGACCTTCTAAGGTGTTTTCAAGAGTTGGTTCACCATTTGCAAGCAAGGAAGCAAGAAAGGAAAAAAAGGGTTACTTGGAAAATTAGGTTTCATCCTAATTTTTTTCAAACCAAGAGGTTTAATCACAAGTAATGCATTGTTCATTCTTATCTCTACTCATCCACACAAGGTTATATCAAAAGCTTAATCTATTCATATTTAAGATTTTATGTGTTCATATACTTTATTTAGCTAAATCACCATTTAGGGTACTTTCGAATATGATAAAAATATGAATATTCACTATGATCATTAGTTTTGTGAACTTATTTACATGCTATATGGATGGGACCCCTTTAATATGATTTTAAAAAGGAATGTATACGTGTTTTTAAACATGATGGCTTAAGAGTAAACATATTAATAATGAACAATTAGGGTTCTAAAAAGTCCTAAAAACAAGTTTAAACACATTTTGGAAACAATAATCTAAAGGGCTGTTTAAGATTCGAAATTTACATATATGTTTTAATGAATTTTATAAAATACATACATGTCACAAGGATCGAGGGGTCATAAAAGAACTCAAAAAACCGTTTTAATAACGAAGAAGATACGCTATTTACAAGTTACGATAGGTTAATACTTTTATAAAAACATTTTTTATAAAAAGTATTATTCACACACAAAACTTAATACTTTAAAACATCAATAATATGATAAAACTTTCAATTACGAGAACGTGTTCGAAAGAATCGCTAAAAAAAAACGGAGCTATAAACGAATAAGATAACGACAAAAGCGAGTTTTACGTTAATTAAAAAGTATAAAAAAAACGATTATATAGCGTTAGAACAGTAAAAACACTATTCATCATAGAATCTCAAAAACCTAAAAATGTGATTTTATGATCACTCGTCTTAATACAAAAGCGTGGGCGTAAGAAACGCGAGAAACGGGCTTAAAACGACAAAGTTATGTCATTTTTACTAAAGGCGTAATTATAAACGTTTTTACTTTATAATGACGATTTCACTTAAACAAATAGATGGTGATATATATATATATATATATATATATATATATATATATATATATATATATATATATGTGTGTGTGTGTGTGATTAGTTATCGAAGTGCTATATTACTAGGGAATTTCATAATGAGGCTTCTTCGGATGGCGTATTGACGAGTTGTTGGATTTACGATTTAAAGTGTCATAACTCCTCGTACGTCATGTCATGACCTCTTAAATTATGATAGCCCGAACGATAGTACGATGATAACTATATAGGATTATATACAGTTGTTGTTAGACAACGTACTTGAATACTGATTCGACCTATATTAACTAGGTTGCATTCGGGCATTAGCGTGACGCGTTTTTACTTGGGATATTTTGTTATCAGTTTACTCACTCAAGGTGAGTTCATAGCCCTATGTTTTACAATTATTAAATTATAAGTTTTTGGGGTGAGAAACATATGCATGTTTTACAAATTGGACGCAAGTGTACATTTTATCATGATTACGTTTTGCCTAAGTAGCGATAACCCACTATGCCCATGAATCATGAACTGTCAATTAATGGAATGTGAGCGCGAATGATTATAGATAGATCTATTTGGGATTGACCTCCCCGTTCGGGTGACTAGCTATCACTGGAAACGACGAAACATGTCGGATCCCTGGATGTTACGGGTTGAACATCATCACGGCAATGTAGGCAATATATATATATTGTATGTCAATTATGTCGAGCATCGTGTCATGGAGCTAGGTAAAACATAATTACATTTTGTGATGTCTGCATCTGTTGCATTATCACTGGGAAAGTCTTGCGGTCCTGCATATACATTTACATAAACCTATGAAATTCACCAACTTTATGTTGACGTTTTTAAATGCAATGTTTTTCAGGAGGTCATTAAGCACGAGGTGCGAAGGATACATTGGTGGTTATATTATGAAGTCATGCATTAAAGATTTAGTCGCATTACATTTTGTGTATCTGTTATGGGCTGGAAATCTTTGTAATAATAACAAGTAAACAAGTAAAGCTTCGGGCTTTAGTAACACGATACTTAATAAATCCAATGTACGCTACGGTAATGAGAATGGCTAGTGCAACTACGAAACCATGTCAAGGAGATTCTTCGGAATTCTACCTGATCACAGGCAGTATTTATACTGATTAATGGGGAACCATGGTTATAGCAACTGTATTCGACAGAGTAACAAAGACACTTTTGTCCATATATGTTGTTTATCACTAACCCATTTATGCAGGTAATCCTGATGGTAGCCGCAGCTGATACAAGACAAGTCAAGATTGATAGCCACATGCTCATACTTGACCGACATATGTAAAGACATTATGAAAGCTCAAGTACATGTTTCAAGACTTCCGCTACTCTGATACCGCACGTCCTTCTTGAAGTGACGAAGTGTTAAAGTTAAAGAACTTCAAGAAGATGTTTTATTTAAGCTTTCAATCTAATCCAGCCATTGTTCTACTACTGTCATGCTTAAGGATGCTCGAACTTCTGTGCCTTGTATATTTTGATATCCGAGTGAGACGGTTATCATTCTCTGTATCTTTGAGTCCTCGGATTTATAAAAAATCAAATTGCATGAATATACAATTATTCACAATCAGTCTATGTTTTCACTTGAAGAATGGAAAAATTGGTGAAAATGTGAATAAATGGCTGGGGTTACGTCTAAATTAAACTGTTGAACATAATATGATAAATTAGATAAAAAAAAAGGAGGAGATGGTATATAGGAAGACCAAGCAACTTTCGAAACAACTCTACAAGACAAACCAAGCATACAATCAATGTTTATAGACACAACAAAAATGTTAGGATGACAAATTTCTTGTAACTTTTTTATAGTTCCTATATGTTTTCACTACAAATACCAGAAAAAGAGTATTTTAAATTTACAAACAAACTTAAGGCTATCCTCCTCATCCAACCTGTTTTTCTTTTGGACTTGGTAGAGATGAATAAACACATATTGACCTATACAGTAGTTTCGTCCCATGGGTGACCTTAATAGAAGAAATTGAATAGTTGGGTGGCCATTAAAAAAATTAAAGAACTTGATGGCCTCCTTTTACATTAACCTAAAAGATGATACATATATAAGTCCATACGCATAAATATTTGAGATTTATCATAACCAATATGCACTCTAATCTCGATACCTTGTGTGTCTACTTAGAAGTCGGGTTCCCAGTTTTGTTTTCAATCTCAAAAGTAGTCCGTCATCTCACTTTACTATTTTATCTCGGTCAGCATCAGTGACCACCTCTGCCACGTAGCATGGACCCACCTGTAACATTAATATACTCTTTCGCTAACCTTAATTCTTAAAGATGCAGAAATTATTGTTGAAAAATTCAAATGATAATGCCTGCTTGTTCATCATGATGAATACATCAGCAGTAGATTGTATCATGCCTTGTGTTTGCAAAAAAATAGATACAACGTGAGGTAATTGCTTACAACTTCAAGACAACATTGCGAGCCCAACTATTGAGCTTTTTTATTTTTGAACAGACCCTTTCCCACTTTAGTAGCTCTAGTCCGAGCCTTGGACCACCGTGGAATTGCAGTTTTAGGTTTTTCATCAATGGAAAACGACACCGAACTCCGATCCAAAGGTACAAAATCCAAAGCCTTCCACCTATAACACATTCACCTGGTTCAGAACACCAATAAAATAAATGAGTCAAACTTTGACTTTTTTAAACAAAAATTAAGACATGTTAAAAATGTTTGTTGCAGGCCTAATATCAGGCAAAGTACGCTCAAGCCATAACTTTTCGTGTCCATTAGAGTTCTGAATTTTTTAGAAGTAGAATAACATAAGAAAATAAGCAATAACAAAACTTTACGCTAAACCCGTAACTTTTTGAAAAAACTTAGCTAAAGCCAAACAACCCTTAAATTCTGAAAAAAAACACCCTTTAAATTTACCACCAAAAGCATAATAGTTTTCGTGTGTTGACTTTGTTAATGACAAAAATATCATGCTTAATAAAAAGACTACAATGTGATCTGTATAAGAACGTATTTAAACTATACCCATGAATACAATTAAACTTACACAAAAAATTCAAAGTAACAATGTTTCTTATCTCACTGACATGTGCTACATCTTTGTGACGCGCCAAAACCCTCATTAGCATCTTCTGCATTATACCTAATTGTGCACATAACAACATATCTAATCCTAGAATACAAATAAACTTACACAGAGTTGACACCCACCTAACACACTGTTTCTTATTTTATAGGTTCTTGTTTCACCTTATGTTGGTTTTGTTTCGGCGGTTTTTTTTAACGGTCGGTCAGGATTAATAAAATTTATGTTAATGCTCTCTCAAATGAAAGTTAATACTGTATATATTACAGTTATAGGACATACTGCTGCTTGGCTATAACTCATGTATTTGCGTTAGTTCACTCTTCAGTTGATCAACCGTCCTGCAATCATAAAATTTAAATTTCAAGATTAACCACGATTCAAAAGACTATGTTTTTACCAGCCAACTGGTCTTGAAGGAATTATTTGCCAAATACGAAACCGTCCTACAGCAGGCAATCATAGTGCAAAATCAAATAAACGAATCCACCGATACCCGTGCTAGGTCTTATGTACCATGAATTTTTTAATTATTTCATCCAAGTTAAACTTCCATTAAGTAAGAAAAAATAAACATATTCTATAAAGTTGTTGCGCTAAGAGCTACTGATGTGGGAGCAACATAAAGTATGCACCATTTCCACGACCAACTAAAGCAACATCATTAGTACTACCAATATTCTCTTTAGTCTGATCATCAATATCAAACACTCCCACTAATAGAAACGATTGCTCGAATATTCGATTAAAGCCTAAGTAACATTTTTATATAATGTTAATTACATGGAGCTGATGCTTAAACATTTTGAGGCTGACAATTATCTCAATCTCACAACTTTGTTAACATTACCAACACCAACATGTAGAATTCACATATTTCCTTACTACTGTTTTCTATCCCACAACCATCCACAGTCAAAGTCATGACATGTGTTAAACACATAGGTATCTATCCCAATATTATACGTACATATATTTTTTAGGGAAACCCTTTACCAAAAAAAAAATTGTACGTACATATTCGTCTATCACACAAAGTCTATACCAATCCAGATTAGCCCAAGAATAAACTTAGTTACCAGCTTATTAGACTCAAAGTAAAGGCATAAAAACAACATCAAATTAACAGTTCATAATGGTCTGTAGTATTCCATAATCTCTGTTGTTTAGATAGGTATAACTCGACCAATCAACTATAATGTATATATTATGCACCACTTAATAAGAATCAGATTAGGATATTAGCTTATCTGGTTATTAAAATATGAACCGAAAACTAAAAATAACTTCTCAATCTTCCTATTGGAGTAACTTCTGGTACTCTGCATTAAAAAACCACATTATTGATATATTTTCATAATCTTTTTTTATAAAACCATTAAAATAGTATGATGTATAGAAGTGACGGCACTTGGTAGAATTGAGGTACACTGATGCTGCACACACTGCATAAATCAAAACTGATGCTGAAAATAGACCCCTTATTAATCCAATTAATAACATTTTGTCAAAAAAGTTCCCTTATTAATCCAATCGATAACATTTTGTAGTCATTATTAAACTCTAGCAATCTTACCTCATTGTAATACCAATGTGATGGCAAAGGCTACAACGTTTAAATTCTAAAACTGATTAAAGTTGTCATAAGGGACATTATATTTCTAGCTACACCAAGGAAAAAACTAACAACGACACAACCTTGGATGAGGATCCCATTTAAAGAAATAAAGGTACTAACACCATGGTTGCACAAATGTTAAATTCGAATGATATTAAAACATCTTAAGCATGCTTTCAATCATGTAAAATCAATTAATCACTTCTTACAATAATCATATCTAACCTAAACTCCAGTTTCCTTAATATGTTAACAGAACACAAACTTAAAAAATAAGCAATTTATGTTCTGGGAATAAAAAATAAGCTAATCTTGTATTTAGCTTTTGTGCCTCGTTGAGCTTATATATAAGTAGGCATTCAAAACATAATAAAAATGCGCATATGGTTTTTAACACTAACAGAGGTCTTTTATAGGTCAAGTTGCACACACTCCTTTTTCAAGGTCAAAAAAATTTGTTTCACAATTATCTAATTTGTTCAGACATTCTCTATTGTTTCCAAACAATATCAAAATGAAGATTGGCCCGTTCACCCAAATAAACATATTATGGAAAGAAAGAGGCTGAGAAATGATCAATACCAGCAGGCATATTTACACTCTCTTTTAGGTCTTTTCCACCATTGACAGCCCCCATCCTAGCAATACAGTGCGAATTCTCAAAATTTTAGGCAGGTCCTAACCAACAGCTTTGAAGATGGCCGAAACAGTCTGCAACCAAGAAAAAATATATCACACTAATTTATATACTTTTGTAAACCTAAACTGGTTTCACATATAAAAAATTGAACAGATTAATCTGCTGTAATTTAGAGTTGCTGGCTGCTTCAATTTAGAGTGTTTGGCTATAATTTAGGGTGTTTGGATGTTAGCTAATTTTATTGTCTCTGGGCGGAGTAGGTTTATTTGGGATTACAGTATTAGATTTAGTTACACTATAGGGTGTTAGTGGGTGTCTATGTACTTTAATATAAAAAGTATCAGATTTGATCTGCTAAAAATAAGTGCAAATGCTGGCACCGACCCATGCTAAAAATAAGTGCAAATGCTGGCATTCCAATTTTAGTAAGCTTACCACGAACACTTTCGACGGTCGCGTAGAGCACCTTTAGAAGCTCAAAATTTTCGGTAGAATTCCATTCAAAATTTTTCAAATTACTATCATGTAAGTTACATATCACAAAATTACAATCGAAAACAACAACGTGTTTCGAGAATAAAATTCCATTCAAGAATTTCATCAAACAGTTGGTATGCAAAACTATAATCAGGGTTGATTTGAAACTAAAATTAATAAATGCATACGAAACTAATCTCTGATTGATCATGCATCAAAACTGATTAGCGAACATAATTCGATTGAATCGAAACAAAAATTAAAAACAAAAATGACGATAGACAAAGTTAATTAAGAAGATACCTTCGATCGGTAGATTAGATAACCGAATTTGTGAGTGTGATAGGGTTTATTTTAATTTTGTGTTTGATTTTATGAGTATGGTTACAGATTTTAGGCGTGATTCTAGGGTGATTGCAGCAAGACCTTCCCTCCTTTCATAATTAAATATTAGATTTGAATTCTAAATATCATTAGTTGAAGCCACCGAATTTATTTCTTAGCTGTTTTGTATTTTGTTTTAAAAATCTTGTCACAAACATCAGGTTAGTCCACTGGTAGTGCATTCGTATATGGTGTAGTAGACTTGGGTTCGAATCCTTCAAATGTTTCTTTTTAGATATAAGCACAAAATAAGTGGTTGAGGTGGCTTTATTGGTTGTTTAGGTGGCTTAAATTGTGCATACGTGGCTTTCTTTGGTGATTATGTGGCATTCATGTATCCACTTATATAATGTATGATATACATATATATATATATATATATATATATATCTTTGTATGTAGTGTATTTGTTATGTATGTGTGTATATATATATATATATATAAATATTATATTTTTATAATATATATATAATATAAATATATACATAATACATATACATTATACATACATTACATACATACATACATACATACATATATATATTTATATATATAATATACATTTTATATATTATATATTTTTTTACATTTATATATATACATTATATATAAATATATATAGATTATATATATTTTATATATATCTTATATATATAATATTATAATTTATATACTTATATAATTTATATATTTTATATTTATATGTTATAGATTTTGTTCATGTGGTTTTGTACTTGTAAATAGTACAATTAGGGCACCAATAGTATGTTGCCAACTGGATTTCATGAATTTAATTTGCAAGGAAAATAATAAAAACACTAAAAGGGTATTATAGGAATTGTACCCACCCCTTATATTTCGTTTTTTCATAAATCCTAAACAACCTCAGTCAATTTTAGATATAGTTATGTCTGTCTATCCAAAAAGTATTCGACCCCAACCATCATCTCTTGACAGAAAACCGACGGATCCACTCGTCTTTTCCAGCTTCTCTTTTTTCGAATATCGAGTTCGGCCGACTTCTTTCCGGCGATGGATTTCTGCCTCCGCTTACCGCCGTAGCAACCGTATGTGGCAGTTTCGTTCATGAATGGTAAGATCGAGATATGATATTTTGATACTAGTATTTTGATTGGTTTGTATGTCTTATTATATGGGTTTTATTGAGATATGATATTTTGATACTAGTATTTTTTTATTATAATCATCTCTCGGTTTTCCAGATACGATATTTTGTAATATGTGTATAGTACTTTTAGAACTAGTGTATGAGTTGGTATTATTCATATATTAATATTGTTGTATAAATTAATACTTCACCATCGCCACAAATTAATACTTCACCATCGGTGATACATGGTTCAAGTGAAACATATTCCATGAAAGCTGGTACAAATTAGAAAGATGGTACAAATTATTTAGGTTTCTCCTTTTTTGGTGAGTTTCTCGTTTGTAAGTATGACACTACTACAAAAATGGCTAAAAACACCCCCTTAAAAAGATCGGTTATGTAAAACCCTATCTCTATGATACATGGTTCAAAACACGAACTATCAAATTTAGTCGAGGACTTTACCATCGCCACAAATCTGTCGTCGGTGATACATGGTTCAAAAACTTTTTTGTTGCATCATGTTTTGCGGGTGCTACACCCTCTCCAGCAGATGTCCTTAACTGAAGCATTGGTTTCCATGTTTTGTACCAATCAATACTCTATTCTTTTTTGCAGGATCACATTCGTAAATGCCTGCAATGTTCTCCATACTATGATTATAGTTTCTTATTTACATGCAAGTGGCTGGTCATAATGAGTATGGTTTCTTTAATTATAATATTCTTTTTATGTAATTTAATGAATCTGAATTTGCATTCACAGCTTAGTGATTCTTGGTTGGGTACTCGTTACAGCTACACTAATTCCTGGCTCGTCATAACCATGGATGTGCAAACTCAGCCAAATGTTTGTCTGTATCAGTCGCGAAATTGGCCAAGTGTTTGTGTGTACCAATCGAGAACATGTAAACTTGGGCACTTTCTGTCTGTGTGTATCGGTCGAGAAACGATCTCTATATTAGTAGGATTTTTATAAAACAAAAGATATAATAAAATTGCAAGGTGGAGTGTATTTAGTTTCAATGTTTTTTTTGTTAGTTGACGTTCGTATATATGGTTTGCTTTATTATTATAGTATGAATGATATATGGAGGTGTATACCAAACTACCAATGGTTAAATGGCGTTGTCGTTGGTGCATATCATGATCTTTTCATTTGATCTTCGCTTAAAATTGGTTTAAATTTTAGGCATTAATGTGTGTATGTAAACACACAAGTAAATGTAGGTTGGTGTACCAATAATCCATTTTGGTAATTTGGGCTCAAGATGTGCTTTCCATAAATTTGGTTTCAAGATGACGTAAAGTGTATCTGAGGAAAAGATTTATGTGTTTATGATAAAAAAAAGTAATCTATTAAAATATAAATTTATAAAATGACGTTTACAATGAGTATTTTGCAAAACTAAAAGGGTCATCAGCTTTTCACTATATAATGCTATAAAAAGCCACCAATTTTCTAATTTATTACTAATAAGCCACTCATCTCATTAAATTTGATCATGATATACAAAGCTTGATCCAATGGTCCACAAGTATGCCTATTATTTCTTACTTTAAAGTGTTTACCACAATAACGC
>BQNB010186278.1:0-12142 GCA_026074375.1 Tanacetum coccineum
ATAAACTAATTTGGGGTTTTTGTGCAAGACTTGAATTTAAAGTTTATATAGTGTTCTAAACAAGATTTTGAGGTGTTGAAAAGCATAGAAATATTTTTTTAGGGTGTTTGGATTTTCGGCTTATATTAAGAACCAAGGAAGGGTTCTTAATTTATTTTCTACTTGCTTCCTAGTGTGTTGTAAGCATTTTTTATACCCTTTTGATGCTAGTTTTTCATATGTTCTTGTATAATTTAATTCATTTTTGTGGAATCCATGATGCATGTGTATATAATGAGTTTTGATCAATAGAAATTATTGGAAAAATGACTTAGATGATGGGGAGTAGGATGTGTGAAATATTTGTGGAGTTATTGTGAAGTATTGATAAGGATTTGGTGAAGTTTGATTGAGTTTTTATAGGTTTCGGATAAGATATATTAGTGCAGAAAATTAGAAGTACTGTAAATGTAAAGAACAAGAACACAAGAATAAGAGAAGAATGAGGAGAAGGGAGAATTCTTATTCAGTTATATTCATTCAAGAGGTTACAAGTATCAAGTATTTATAGGGAAGATAAATACATGTAAACCCTAACGGGCCGGTTGAGATAATGGTGAATATACATAAGCCCATTAATAATTTTTACAACACTCCTCCTTAAAAACCTTATCAAGAAAAACCCAATGGGATAAAAACTTGATGAAGGAAAAAAGTGCAGTGCACATAATGCTCCTCCTCAATTTAATGTATATATTTCAAGCATCGAATGCTAATCTTCTGAACGAGTTGCTCAAATACTTTTGTTGACAACAACTTTGTAATGAAGTCCACCAAATTGTTGATGTTAAGAATAAGTCCTGCAATGATAACAAAATATATGTGTAGCTTCCATCCCAATATCAAATGCATTGGTTAGAAAGTATACAATGTGTTAACAAATATTAAAAGAGAAAATATACTCTTATGACGCATATTAATTGTAGAATTAACATCAAAACCTCAATTGCACTTACGTATGGTACTTGAGGACCACTCATTTCTTAGAGACATGTGCAAAATCAATTTATGCATCCAAAAATGATTTTGATCCATGCAAGAATTCATTCAATTTGATCAAATAAAGTTATTGAGAACTTTATTAATTGTTTCTAGAAGTTGAAAACTCTAATAAACCCCATTTAGGGAAAGATAAATACTAATCTCACAAAATATCAATAGGATATTTACATCCACCTTAAGATAATATATATTTTAATAATCAACTTATTGTTTTGTGAGTTTATTTATTTCACAATTCAAGTAATTAGAGCACATAACTTTAGAGCTCTTATTTCGATTTCACACAAAAAACCGATGTATATCCAATAGCTTTACACATTGATGTGTATGTACTTTACGTTCCAATACTTTTAGTATTTGCAAGAAACTAAGTCTTTTTATGTTGGCCAATCATCTCATTGAGCGCACATTTGGATATTAATTGATTTATGATCCTCATCATGCATAATAGCATGCAATATTTTATATGTAGACAAATTTATCGACGTCGTTTTGTTTCCGATTCCATTCCATATAATTCAAGACAAGATAGAATTTATTAAGATCTCATTAGCTATCTAAGGTTCTTTGGAACCTTAATGTCTAGTGTCTCTTTATGAGACTATCATGGGGTCTTTTATACCTCAAACAACCATCTTGTTTTCATGCTCCATATTTTTCATCGAGGAATTTATTTGGAATCGATTTGTCTACCATGCTTGATACATGTCATAATAAAATAGTGTCCTTAAGGGACACCTTATAATCAGAGCATGGGTAGCTGATATTTTATTTTTGTCCAATATTTATGCATAGCTATTAGAATAATAAATTCATAAAATTTATTTCAAGGATCAATAGAATATGATAATTCATTCGGAATATTCAGCTACTTCTCTCATCCTAAAGGAATTATCCTTCTATATCTCGTATATGTGCATTTAGGTGGAGTAATTTGCATAAAAAACTAAAATGGGATATGTTTGGTTTATAACCAAAACCAATTATAAAAGGGATGATTTATAATAACATATTGGCATGATGCTAATTTTTGTTGTTGTGTATATTATAATATGACCTCATACAACAACATAAGATTTTCTCTCATTTTCATTTAATAATTTAGAAGTAATTCATTGCATATTCATGATGAAAATACTTACTCTGGAATGTTAGACTCGCATTGAGCTATTAATCATGCAAACTTAAGGTTGCGATTTAATGACCATTTAGACGGTGTATCGATTTTTAAACTCTAAATGGTTCATACAATGGATTTGTATGCCTATATATATCCACTTATTTTCTTTTCAGAATTTTGAGGGATTAAATCCCCAATCTAGTTGATAGATGAATAGATCAACTTCTTTTGAGAGATAACATAAAGATTGAAGAACCTTATTCTTTAATACTTTTCGCATCATGAATGACTCGGGATGGTGTAACCGGTCATGCAAAAAATATTATAATTATTGATCATAAACTTATGTTATGGCTATGATTAGCTTTTACTAATCTTTATATAATGCATGTCGAGGAAGATACAAAAGAATATAATGCATCCTTAATATTTAACTTCGTTCCTTATGACAATTTTATATTTCTTTTATGGAGCAAAATGTGTTAGCATAGATTCTTACATCTATGAATATAGTGTGTAATATCTTTGACACACTTGTACGTTGCATACATCACATTGCATTTTTGCATAAATAGCATTTTTGTTTGCTCCTTTTATTTTGTCACTACTGGTGGTTTGTCATTGTCATACTACCCCGACCATATCCTTTACCATGATAAATGATCTTTAAACATTTATCATTACATTATCACATTCACATGAGAGAATGAGGATCTTATATTGATCATTTTATATCATTCACTTGAGGGAATGGAGACTTTTATGTTGATATACTCATCTTTAGTCTTGCAACTTGAGGTTGCCAACCAGTTTCTTTAAATTAACATGACAATAATTAAACTCACCACGTCCATAATCACGATATCATCGTTATTGAGTCACATTTAGTTGAGTGAATGGAGCAATTTTAGAAACGGGTTTATCGTGTTTGTTCAAACATACCCATTACTTTGTTAAGAAAAAAAACTTATATCAAAGCATCGTTCTCGATATATGAGCATATTCAAGGCCTTAACCATCTCATCGCATATTTTGTTTTTATCATTTAAATGTAACACTAAATATTGCGAAAATGTGCTCATATTTACAAGAATTTCTTGCTTTTGATGTCAAATCTCTTTTAGCTTTTGACATACATTTAACGGATCTTTCACCGTTAGATATTTTCTTTTGATTCAGATCTAACACAGAAAATGTGAGACCAAACCCACTTATGTTTTTTTTCATGCAACTTGAGGTGCATACAATCATAGTAAGCTTTAGGGATAATTACTTGCTATTTTTGTGGTAATCTACCCTTTAGATTTTACCATAATTTAACGGATCTTTCATTGTTAAGTATTCCTTTTTGAGGCTCTCGCGAAGGAGAAGACGAGGGGAATATCACTATTGTGGCGTACTCTTGTAAAGAGGCTTTATTGTAAGTTTTGATTGGTTCTTTAAACCATCATATTTATAACTTGATGTTATGTTGTTGTGATTCTTTTGAGGGAATCATAATTGAACTTGAGGTTCACAAAAGAAAATAATAATAACAATAACTATGAGGTCATGTTATCGTGATTCATTTAAAACCTAATCACAAAGAACTTGTTCTTTAAAAAAAAGGTATAATAATAACTTGAGGTTATTGTATTTTATTTATATTCATTGTAAAATGAATAAATATAATCATAACATGAGGTTATGATATCTTTTATTCTTTTGACGAGATCATAGTAGATCTTGAGGATCTTAAAACGAAGTAGAAGAAAATGTATAAACAATAACATAATGATATTTTATCTAGTTACTTAAGGAACCAAAATAGAATTTGAGGTTCTAATTATTTTTCTCCTAACATAAACTAACATAAGATGTAATGCTACGAATTCATATCAACAAAGATAGTCCAAGAATGTATAAAATATGTCATTGATCAAGACTAATTATGTCAATGATCAATTTTTTTCATTGCAAAACATTGATAGTTATATGTAAAAGACTTCAATATGTGTGTACATATTAGTGACAAAAGTAAAAACAAATAATGTCTTCAAACATCTAAATACATCTTTAAGTGATGAAAACAAATAAGACATAATGTAAATAACTTTGTCATGCAGAGATAGATTTCATATGCTTAAAGTTTTACCAATGGAAAATCAACATTAACTACCTTGTTACACAAGACTTATACATAACAAACTATAAAATGGATTTCAATAAAACAAATACGTCAATATAGAGTTAAAAACATGTAAAGATTTACAAGTAATTGTATTATTTGATTCTAGTCCTATACACAGTATCGCTAGGAAATCAAAATCAATACGTGTGCAAGAGATCAATAAGCATAGGAAATGAAAAGCAACTATTAGTAAAATATTTTGAATACGGAGAGAACTTCTTGACTAAATTCAATAAATCAGTAACCATATAAAAACCATGACCAGAGTAAACTTGTTTTATACAAATCTTTAAATATAAAATAAAGATTTTATCAAGCACATTAATTATAACACAATACCTTTACTCATAAAATGGTTTATGATTTCTTTTTAGTAGATCCAATCACTCATGAAGTCAATCGTGAATATATTGATTGATTTATTCATGTTCGTTAGTTTTTTTTCTTTCTTTTGAGACGAAGTATAACAGTACATGTTAAATTTTACATCAATAAAGCACTGCCCAAATAACATATTACAATGATCGTGATTTAAATAAGACTTAGATTACAAATCCATTATACACATCATAATATGTTTTACTTGAAACATGTTTCAAACAAATAATGTAAACATAAAATTAATATATTAGAATTCATAAAAACTGAATCGTGTCATACATATATAATATAACATCTAATATTTTCAAGATGATGTATTTAGCATTTAGTGTTCCCAAGAATAAAAAAACCTAAAAGAACACAAATGACATTGAAATAAATAAATAAATATAACATAAACAAATGTCATGAATAATTAAAAAAATATATCAACAATAGAATTTGAGGCTATAAAATAAATAACAATAACATGAGGTTATGTTATTTAATTCTCATTAGAAAATCATAATAAAACTTGAGGTTTTATCTTTTTTTTTATTCTTAACATAACATGAGGTTAATGTATTGATTCTACTAATTGAATCAAATTAGAACTTGAGGTTCTAATAAAAAAATCAAACATAACATGAGGTTGATATTGATCTTTATGAAAAGATCATATTAAAACTTGAGGTTCTAATTATATATTTTTTCTTGAACACAACATGAGGTTGTGTTATTTTGAAGATTAAACACAATTCTCTTTTTGTAATTACCATAAAACATTTATTGTTCTTATAAATTACAATAGAGATCATTATTAATAAAGTATGGTAAATAAAACGTAAAGTATCTGCTAAGATCAATACATGAATAACTACATAAATCAATTTATTGTTAGTTATATTTTAATAACAGAAAACATGCCACGTATCATATGAATAAGAACAATACACCTTTCATATGAATTCTTTTGATAATATGAACATGCCACGTTTATCAATCTTTTGATATGTTAGTTTTATTAGTGGATTGATGTCCACAATAAGAAGATAAATAAAAACGAGAAACAAAGCCGGATACTTTTTTTTCAAGTGTTTGAAACAACGGGTTCTTGATTTGAGGGTATTCAACATTTATTCAAGGTGTCTCACCTAAGTGATGTGGATTGAAGTTTCACATAAGCATAGATGTACAATAAGATATGCATGTATTAACCTTAAATCGTTAGACATAAAATTAGTGGGTGAAATCTTTGATTAGAGATGTATTTCTCAAAGACTTTCTATAAGAGAATCATTCACCTCAATGCAAATAGCTTCTTGAAAGTAAAAACCATTTAAAATAGTTAAAAAAAGGGTACGGATTGTAAAATATACTTCCAAATATACCTTCCCAATGTTACCTTTGGTGGCCAACTGAGCTAGCCCAGTTGGTTGAAAAATGTAACTATCTTGAGAAGAAAAGTTCCGCAAAGGTCTTGTAATAGTATTTTTTTTCCAATGCAAAAACTCACATTAGAAGATAGTACTCTTGACGATCACTAAATATAGCCCCACTAGTGATTTTTCAACAATTTAAAAAAAATCACTTTTCTCCTTGTTTATGTTATGTTGGGTGTGGGTAAAAAATTTGTAAAAGCGTGAGGATTGAACTCTTAATCATCATTTGTGTAGAAGTACATTGAGTTAACGAGTTTGGCATAGCGTTCAATTATGTGTTGGTTTCCTTAAGTTTAAGAATACAATATTTTATGATTGTATATATTCATAATGGCAATGTATTCACCAAGTAGTGAATGTTTAATTGGCGTCATGAGCATATGTGCAAAGTAAGATGTGTATATAAATACATTGACCTACAAAAAAGACCATCTTAAAATTAGTGACTTAAGAAAATTTTATTTTATTTTAATTTTAGTATCAGTGTGTTAACGTGTGAAATAGAATTTCTTCTTCTCATTGTACTTTGTATATAACGAGTCAGAATTTAACCCGTGCGTTGCGGAAATTTTTTTTATGTTTATCCTTAGCGCATCATCTATAACATGAAGCCTTTTAAAGATTATATTATTGGTATTGTCTTAAGAAATTGTTAGACTAACATGAAGTGACACAAATTAAACACTCTTTATTTTTCTTTTGAGATAACGTAAAGTTTATTTTTGGTATGGTGTGATCCTCTAATAAAAAAATAGTTTAGAGGTACCACAACACCATACTTCTCTTGCCATTTTCTTTACCTGCCACTTTTATCTTATTTCAGTTTTAGTGTACAAGCATAGACCATGCTTTTTCTTCCATCCCGAGTACTGTGTAGTCTGCAAGCATACAATATGCTTTTTCTTTTTAGTATTGAACTGTGTAACACATTTTTTCTTCTCAAAACAAGCCACATAGAGACATGACTTATTAGTAACACGTGAGCCTGCCATAACACCAACCCTCCGTACTCTGTCACCACTTTCTATAAGCTATACACTAAGAAAATGGTGACCTTTACTCGTCAACAACAGATCTTCCTATTCCACTCAAAAGTTTGCTTTTTGGGATCCACTCCATTATTTGTTGCCTCCATTTTTGTTCTTTATATGGATGTTCTATTTGCTACGTTCTGATCATCTAAATCTGATACATTTTGATTTGTTTCGGATACATTCTGTTTTGCTTCAATAAAACATGATACGATGGATACATATTCATACAAAAGGTACTATGATAGATAAAAAATGAACCTGTTTACTATAATTGATAGCAAAAAATACATTAGCATTAGAAAAAAACAACTTAATAACATGTATACATAAAGGGTAAAATTGTAATTTCTCAACGCCCGACAAAGAGCAAGTGTTTTCAAGCTCAAACTTGATTCGCTAGTATACTCGAGGACCTCCTCGAGCTCGACTCTTTTAAATCGAGTCGATCTCAAGTAGCTCGTGGATTGTCTCGTCTCTCGTTTACACCGTTAGACTTTCCCCCTAATGAAAATGATAAACCCATATCCATATAACCTCTTTATATTAACTATTTATTCACACATTTCGTCACCTCTTTTCTCGTTCTATTACAAGAATTTATTTTAAGATTTAATATAAATGATTTGCTTGTGAGCATTTTCCACCATTTTTTACTTTGATGTACCTCATATATACAATAATATAAAAAATAGAATATGTGACAATAAGATGATTCACAATCGACACATAATGAGTATAAACTTACGATTGAGATTTACATTAGTAGAGTTTAAGATAAATTTCAAAAAAAGATTAGAACGATGTACCATTTAAAACGATCAACCAGCAAAACCGGAGAGCGTTATCAACATCTTCTCTTAAACAGCATGACTGAAGTCAAAATCAAAACATATATTGAAACATCATAACAAAACAGAAGACATGATTCAGATATAAATGTAACAAAATGGTGATAAGTGATAACCCACTTTACAAGAACCTCTTGCGAAAACATAACGAAATAGAATTTAAAGATCAAAAAGAGAATGGAGTTACCGTACGTAGGGGGAAATTGATGGAGACCTTGTTATCTTTTGAAAAGAGTTATCTTCATGTTCTTCCTTTAAATACGCATCAACTCCACCAGTCCAGTCGACCACTCCATCACTCTGGATAAATACGAAATAAATAACCACAAAATACAACAGTTTATATCCATCAAAGCCAAAATACGACAAAAGAATATGTATAAGAGCAAGAACTTACCAAAATAACATGAAATGCGAGGATAATATGAGACTCGCGAGTCTGAGTAATGCTTGGAAGCAATGAATAGAGGCTGGCATTAGAGATTTGAGGTTCCAAAATTGTTTTATGGTGTACATAGAGAGAGCGAGAGATCATCCGGTTAGAGAGAGAAAGACATTACAATGAAGCAAAAGATGAGAAAGGGTAAAGACGTAAAGTAAGGGTGCGTTTGTTTTGTTGGTAGGTTTGGAATAAGATTTGGATTTGGTATTGAATGATAAAAAATATGATAAAAAATATGATAGATGTTGTATATGAAAGTATTAAATGTTGTTTGTTATCAAAGCCTATATTTAAACAATTTCTGGAAAACATGGACTCAAAAATGAAACTTGAATTCTAATATACAATGTGGCTATAACCACGTTCTTTCAATTCCCAAAAACATGCATAAGCAAAAATGGAGATCACATGGGCCTCATTGTAACAACAGCATCCGGCGAAGACTTGTTCCTTAACTCACCATGCACGATCAGAGCGAGAGATCATCCGGTTAGAGAGAGAAAGACAATACAATGAAGCAAAAGATGAGAAAGGGTAAAGACGTAAAGTAAGGTTGCGTTTGTTTTGTTGGTAGGTTTGGAATAAGATTTGGATTTGGTATTGGATGATATAAAATATGATAGATATTGTATATGAAAGTATTAAATGTTGTTTGTTATCAAATGGGTTAAAGAATGGATTTGACATTTGGATTTTTCTAACTTGTGCCCTAGGGGCACAAGTTAAAAAATGTTTATTGTCTACGTGTCATCTTTTGAGCGACGAGTTAATGGCCGTGGGGTCTAACATGGGGACTGCTGGCCCTAAAAGTAATGACCCGGGAATGATAAGGCGGAAGAAAATGGTGGTATTGTAACATACGTGTCGTTCATTTAAGGCTATACAGTAATAACAATGGTTTGGTTTAAGGGTGGCAATTCGAGTCGGGTTCGGATTAACATGTTGGCGGGTCTGAAAACCCCAACCCAAACCTGACCCATTTAAATAATCGGGTCAGCTATGTCAACCCTAACCTGTCTAAACATAACCCAAACCTGACCCACTTAACCCGTATATATACTTGTGTTGGCGGGTTAAATAGGTTACACGGGTTGAATAGGTTAAACGGGTTTCAAGTTGACCCATTTAACCCGTTTTATATACAAAAGTTGACACATTACATGGGTTAAACAAGTTAAATAGGTATGTGGGTCGACCCGTTTAACCCGTATAATATAATATATATAATTTCTAATTTAAGGAAAAAATCTTAAACGGGTTGGCGGGTCGACTCGATTAATTTATTCCCAACCCAAATCTGGCATGTTTAATAAACAGGTTAGATGGGTTGAACCGAAACCGACCCGAAATCCATTTAAACTTAACCCGAACCTGTTAATTTTCGTGTCGATTTCAGGTCGGGTTTCGTGTCGACTCCGCCCCTAGTTTGGTTTATAATATAGGTAGATAGAAGATAGATATCCTTCTTTCCTTGTTCACTTGTTAACAACATCTTCATCCATTTAAATTTAAAAAATCGAAATTATCATCAAAACAAAAAAAACGGTTAGTGATCTTCTAATTCTTCTTCTACGGTTTTGATCGATTACGATATTCCATCTTTATTTATTCTTGTTGTTGTAGAAATATTTTTTTTAACTTATATTTTTTTAAGTTATTCTCGTCATTTTGATCGATATTATGTTTTAGCAATTAGTTTGAAAATGTTGTTAATTGTCGTGTTTATCATTTGACTTTGATTAGACGCTATTCAGAGTTATATTAGCTTCTTGGTTTTGTTGTTGTTTTTTATTTTAGCTTTTTTCGCATTCCGGGTGCTTAAAACATCATGTTTAAATGTTACCATCATTGATTTGTTGATTATAACTTTAATATTGTTGCACCATTTCATGTTATACAGTTTTTTAATTCAAATGGGGATGTTGTTTGTCAATCAATGTTGTTGGTTTGGGTGTTTGTTTCACCTTATATAGCCGCTTATTTGGTTTTCGACACCTCACTTTTTCTGGCTTGTTATAATTGTAAATCATGTTTCTGATATTTGTTACAACAAGTACTACTTTCATTAATTGGTACAATATTCAGGATGTTAATTTTTTATGATAATTCCACTTTCACTATATTCAATTAAACTAGTGCTGGTACCTTCTAGCCTCGACCTGGAAACTTTCATTCACTTCCCAGCTACGATCCGTGAGGTTATAAAAGGTTTCTCCCGCTACTTTTTAGAGATTGCTTATTAATTCTGCTTTTAAACAACTACTTATAAGCTGTTAAACTACAAGTGTGACTGTAGCTTCGCTTATTTTGTAAATATGTCTTTAATTCTATCTCAAATAACAAAACTAGATCCTTACTTTATTATCATAAGCAGTTTCCATGGAAATCAAACATAAAAACTGCTTAAAAATAACCCGCATAACAATTTCCTTGTATGCAGATGGAGAGAAGTATTGCTGACGAGCTGTACTCAGATATTGGGCAACAAAAAGCGGAATTGGGTCAAACATCAAATGCTGAAGTTACGGAACCCCGATCACAAGGTATAAACCTCAGGTTCTCACTTCCCTCTAACTTTATACTAGTTATATATTTCATGCATCTCGTTAAAGTTAGATGACAGTTAGATTGTTAGAAAGCAATACAACTCAATCAAGACGTGTCTGTTGAATCATTTCATCCAAATTTATCTCATATATTCTTTCATTGTGTTTCACAGGAATTATATAATAATAAGTATCACTTCTACAACTTAAGACCTCTGTTCCAATTCTGTTATTTTTTTAGAGTTTATTACACAAACGATAAGATAGTGATGAATGTATGTTTATTGGTATGTGTTAGTTTGTCTCCCATTGTGTGCAAACTGTGAAATCTGGATTGACTGTTGTCAGATAGGCACTAGGTGCTTAGTTGCTTGCTAAAATATAGGTACGAACTTGGGTGCGGTTTGGGTGAGGTGAGATACCCGTTAACTTGATTACTCTAAAGGGGTTGGCCCATTCCTTTTTTTTAATGTATAGTGATGTAGTTCGTATATTGACAAGTAGCTCATTTTGTATGATGATAGTATAGATGCAGGCGAGTATGGGGATTAGTGCACACCTTTTTACTGATTGAAAGAAAACAAAATTAAGATACCTGGTTTAAAAACCCTTTCACACTTTATGGAGTTCTAATATAATCAGCATTCTATCTCTCAGTTGAAACTAGAAAAGTGTTGTCCTGAAGACTTACTCGTAGTAATCATTCTACGCTTTTAGCTGAAAGACTAAAATTTCACTTGCCTTATGATCAGTTAAGTGTTAAAACCTCTTTGTTGATTGTAATCTGGATATTAACCATTTTAGGTTATAGGTAAAACATAAACCACCACCAAGGTGGCCAAGTGATCAAACACCTTGATCTCCTCACAGTATGTCGTGGGTTCAAACCTCACTAGCTACCTCATCCTCATCCGTTTACTCGTTTATGTTAAACATAGTGTTTAACCAAAGTAGTAAACTGAAACTTTTGTGTTACTGTTTCAGAAAATCATCATTAGATGCAAACTTCTGGATCTATAATTATTCCTTCAGGACCGGAGACAATGGCACAGGTCACGGCTAATTTTTTTGGCTTGTGGGGTCATTTACATAACACGTCATGGCCACTATGTGCTAAATAGATGCAAGTAGGCAACGTT
>BQNB010186279.1:0-12142 GCA_026074375.1 Tanacetum coccineum
TCTTAAATTTCGGGATGCATAACTCAATAATGGATTTCAACGGGCAATTCAAACATACTTTGGTGAAGAGTATGAGACATTCTGTCAGAAAATGCATCAAAATTTGGATCAACTACAATGGCAATTTGATGAAAGGAATCCTGGTAAGTGTGATCCAAAAATCTGTCTTGAAGTACTCAGAACACAGCTTAAGAAATTCTTTGACTCGAAAGAGGTGAATGCTTTTGATCATGAGAATAGATTTTTGCAAAAGTATTTCACATACATCACAAGAGCAGATCCTTAAACTTTCAGAGTAAGACTACTTCAGTACCTAGATGAACTTGACATGCTTATCGATTAAAGGGGACGTCTAATTGAAGATTTGCAGATAAAAGAAAGAGAGGTTAAAGAAATTAAGGAGATTGAACAACGATTAAATGAACAAAAGATGCAAACACAATTGGAATCTAGTTTAGTCACTGAGGGTATAACATTGAAAGATAATCTGGTCGTTATGGAAAGCAGCAGTTCAGGGAATGATACAGATGCTAAAAATATACTAGTTGAAGCGGTTGCTTTTGGCATTGAAAATGCTGATATTGGACCATCATATGACAGTGACACAGTGTCTGAGGTATATCATGATACATTCAAAAATGTGTTTGCTCATATACAAAATCATAAACAACCTGTATCTATTCCTCATACATATGTGGTGAATGAGAATAATAGTGATATTATTTCTGATATACCAAATATGGATCCGGTTAGAGATAAAGAAGAACATGATTATGTGGATGATGAGCAACAACGTGCCTTCTTTGCTTTCTTGGTCAAAAATCTAAAAAGTGAAGTGGAAAATTGTACTAAGGTCAATCGCGAAGCTCAACAAGCAAATGCCTTATTGACAAAATAGCTTGGGAAATATAAAGAAAAAGAAAAACATCTTTGAAAAGAAACAAAAAATGAATCTGAATATTGCAAACAGATTAAGCTTTTAAATGATGAAATTTCAAATCTTAAACCTCAAGCTTGTCAAAAAGAAAAGTCTTTCCACAAGGAGAATGAGAAGTATGCTTAGTATGTCAAACCGCTTTTAAACTAGAAAAATAAAGTTGAAACAAAATCAAGAGTTTTTGAAAAAGATAAACGATTTTAACAACACACTTCTAAAAACATGACAGACTGCTCAGACTTTTCATATGTTGATTCTAAAAGAAGACAATGTTAATACGGGAAAAATGGTCTTGGCTTTAAGATCCAAAATAATGTTGAAAACCCTTTTATACTGAACAAAGCCAAGGAGTTAACACCAAGCTTGTATAACATTGATGAAATGGGAAAAGACTTGCTTTCTGATCATAAGATCATTTCTGAAGAATAGTTAAAATGTGAAGGTGAAAAACGTTTGAAAGTAAAACAAAGAAAATCCCCACTTTTGCATCATGGCTTTGTATATAGTGAGACTCAATTCGAAGAACCTCTAAAAGTTCCTTTGAAATGAAGAACTGCTAACTTGAAAGAACATTTGGAACAAGCTCAACTGAGAAATTATTATCCAAAACTTTAGAAAAGTCTTCCAATGAAATACTTTTGCTATGTCAAGCAGGCAATGCTCAAATCTGAAAGACAAACGGTTTCAAAGATAGCTCTTAACAAACATGATCAGTTTCAAAGTTATGAAAAGAGCTATGAAGACAATATCTATAGGATATCTAGAAATCGATTGTCAGAAGAATTTGAACATTTAGTTAAAGATGTCAATTTTTAGCTAAACTGCTTTGAAAAGAGTCTTGTTAAAGAAATGAAATATGATTTAAAGTATGTCACGTGTCTTGAAGACGAGTTTGATGAAAAGTGTTTAATTTTGGACATACAAAAGGAATTATTCAAAACCCAGTTTGAGTCAGCCATATCAGAGTCATATAGCTATGTATATGAGAACGAGAATTTTAAACAAAATTCTTCTTTGGAAAATGAAAACCGTTGTCTCAAAAAGACCATAACCTAGGTTTAAAAATACTTTTTAAAGATGGAGGCACAAAGTATTGCTTTTGAAATTGCACTTCAACATAAGATTCAAGAAAACAATTCTTTGAAAACAATGCAAACAGAAAACGAGAATTTGTAGCATCATTACAAATCAAAAACTCACATTTGAAACAGACTTATAAAGATTTGTTCGAGTCAGTTCAATGTTCAAGGGTTGAAACTATTCAATGTGATAAAGTCAATGTTAAGTTCGATTTTGATGAGATTGAAACTCAAAACATTGAGTTGGAACATCAAGTTGCTTCATTAATTAAAGAGAATGAAAACTTGAAGTTAGTTTACAAAAATTTGTTTGATTCAATCAAAAATTCACGAACTCGGACAAAAATTTCAAACGTTTCTCAAAACAAAGCTGAAAATTTAATGTCCCGGTTGTCTGAATTTGCGGATAAAAAGTTTAATAAAGTTTTTCAAATATTGAATCAATAAAAAAAGAAAAAGTTTTCCTCTCGAATCTCAAATGATATCCTTCAAAAATATTTGTACGATTCTGATCCCTCATGTTGAATCAAAATCAGGGGAGAAAAGATTCTTTTTGGAAATGAAACATCAAGTTTTAAAATAAAGATTAAGGAGCTCAATATGATTTTAGCTCAACAAACAAAAGATTTTAAAGATGCCAAAGTCGAATTTTCAAAGAAAACAAACAAGTTTGAAACTTATTTTTAAAAACTTGAAAATACACGGGTTGTACTTGAACAACAACTGGATCATAAGATTCAAGATTCTATAGCCGAAAAGATCAGTTTTTGAAACAAATTGCTTCTCTAGAATCAAATTTGGCATCACAAGATCTTATTTCAAATTAAAAGGAATATGACGAGTTGAGTATTTCATACAATGCCCTAAAAGCAAAGTTTGAAGCTCTTAACCGAGAAAAAGGGAAATTTCCTATGTCAAACTTTTAACACCAAAAGTAAGTGTTTCACCGAAGATTTATACGGGTGAATCTTCCAAATCATTTCCAAAGAAGGGGTCTCAGTTTACAACCTACTCTTTGCAAAAAGATAGGAAGTTTTTTAAGAAACCTCAACTTTTTGAAACACCTACTTCGAAAAAATTCTTTAACTCAAGTAATGCAATTAAGAAAAGGCAGATTTTTGAAACTCCAAACTCTTGTTTTACACCGGTAAAGCAAGTTTGGAGACCAAAGCAAAGTCATTCAAAACCTTTCAATTACTCTAAATCAGTTCTTAGGCTGTTTTGTTGTTTCCTCCCATAGAATTTTTCTCACTTTTTTTTCTCGACGGATATCATAAAAATCGAATTTAGGGGCTTTTTTCCGAAGCGCTTTTATAGTAGTTTTGTGTATTGTAGATTCTCACTTTTTAATATTTGTTATGCAAGCGTTTTTAAGTTATATGTTATTTTTTTTCACCATTAGCATTTTGGTAGTGTTACACAAGAGTGATAGGACTCATTTTTTTGTGATTGACATGTAGCTCGGTTCTGTAGTGTATCCCGCTCGTAATGTGAATATGAATCGCATCAAGTTGTTATTGATAATGGATTATGAGGTGAATGAAATTAGATGGAGGACTTGCGCAATTGTTTTACAATACTTTAGGGCAACTAAGTGATAGGTGAGGTGGGTGTTGCTCGTGAAACGCGCTCTATCAGCTAGGTGAATGGTGAGATGCGCTTTTGAAGTGTCGTAGATTTTCGCGGCAATCTCATAAAGTCTATTGCACACTAGTAAGATTAGGATTTTTGTTTTTAGGTTTTGTGTCTCTAGTGTTGTTCATAAATAATCATAGAACTGAAACTAGCATTGTGCATAAATAAGATAGGTAAGTTGTTTAAGAAACTTTCTGTCTACAGAACAGATTTTGATAAGATAACTAGATCTGTTGTAGTGAAGTATTATTACTATGTTATACTGTCTCGATAGGAGCGCAGTCGTAGAAAGAAAAGGCAGAGATCGTTGATAATTATTGTCGCGCGCGGACTCACTATTGTATTTTAGATTCAGTCGCTGTTGTGTAAGGCAACGCTTTGGTGATCTCTGATAAGAAGAACACAGATCAGTTCTAGTGTCGTTATGATAACACTTTCTCGCAGATGTAACGTCTAAATCTCACGAAGAGGAGAGAATATATAGTGTCTTTTCATTGAAGAGAATTAAAAAAGAATTGTAACTATTTGCTTTGAAAATGATATATAATATAATACTATGGTGAATAAATTTAACCAATTTTTTACACACTCTAACTAATGTTAGAAAGATGAGGGTATCAAATATGTCATTTCGTGAGGAGAAGACAAAGGAGAATTTATCAAAAAATTTGGACAAACATACTGAACGATATATAATAAATATAATTATCAATACGTATTTTAAAAAAACCGGGGGAAGGTATGCATTATTTCCGGGTTCGTTCTTTCCCCTCTACGGACGATTTGTTTGAAATTAAAACAAAACACATAACGCCTCCCTTAGTTTTTGGATGATTGGATTTGAAAATGAGTAGAAATAGGATATTTTTGATTATTCTATAAAAAACTTTACCAATTTAAAAGCAAAAACAATTAAAAATAAAAAACAACAAAAAAGCAAATTAAAAAATATTTTTAAAACAAATTATCGAGGGAAAAACAATATAAAAACGCCGGGGGACGATAAATAAAAAACAAGTAAGAACCCAAAAATTAAACCTTTAGAAATGGCAAATAAAAAACTTAAAAAATTTTTTAAAAAAACCTAAATTAGAAACAACAAAAGGGAAAAATTTTAAGAAAAAAATAAAAAAACATATTTTTTTTTGGATTATTTTTTTTGAATTTTATTTTGGAAAACTTTAAAAACTATTTTTAAATCCTAACTTTTAAATTCCTATAAAAATAAAAAAATAAGGCACACCAATTAAGTCACTAAAAAATTGAGACCAAAAAAATTATGATTTTTTATTCGGGAAAAAGTCTAAAAAATAAACATTAAAAAAATCTTCTCAGGAAAAACTTTTTATTACTATTTTTTTTTAGGAAATAAAAAAACTCTTAAATTTTTTAGGCAATTAAAAAAATAAAAGGGTTATAAAAATGAAAATTAAAAAATTACTAAAAGTGGTTTTGAAAATGATTTTTTTCTGAAATGAAAAAAACATAAAGTATTTTAAATTCATAATTGCTGGAAAAAAAACTAATTTTTTGTAATTTTTTTTTCTTGAAAAAACATTTTTCAATTTTTTTAAGATGTTTTGTTTCGATAAGTAATTATAAATCCTAAGGAAAATAAATGTTGTAGAACAGAGTGTGGTGACTATACTTCATTATTCATCTATAAGATTTCTTGTAAATGATGTCCCTTGCTCTCGGAAAATAAAGTCCAAAGTATTTCTAAATAAAATCGAAGTGGTCAACAAAAAAAGACAAAAAGGAAATCTGTGAGTAAAATCTCTGTTGATTCCGACGGGCATTATATTCCGTTGAGTGTGATCATCAGCAATAAAAAGGCTACCCGCGATTAGAACCTCGCTCTCTCAGAGTGGCGCTTCTAAGAAATGTGTGATATACTCAAAACTGCCTTGGATCGCTCATACCCTCGAATAGATATAACAACCTAGTGTCAAATGGTTGTTGTTTGTCACATATAAATTTGAGAAAACACTAGTTAGCGTCTCCGCTCGACGATTATTGATAAGCTAACAGAGAGGGGATGTCCTGATAATGTGGTTGCTCGCGCGGCATGTTAGTTTTGATGCATGTTCAGCTAATGCGCTTTCTGTATGGAACACGTTCAGTTCAGAGTAAGGACAACGAGGAGAGACTCTACTGTGAAGTAGTTAAATAGGACGCTAGTTGTTGTGTAGAGCATCTGTACAGATTGTCTCAACACATAGATGGGGAAAGGCCTGTAGATAAGAGATCTAGAGAGAGAGTAAAATGAAAGTTCGCTTCTAGATTGTGAGTTTTATACGCGCACTTAACAAACGAGAGGTCAGTTTGAGATGATAATATCTTTTGTGTCGTAGGATGCGTGGGGTATCTTAGAGTGTACAGAGAAGAGTTCGTTGTAGAAAGTGTGGTTGTGCGCGATCTGCTGGTGAGAGGAGGTTTAATGGTTTGTGTCTGCTATATTCCAAGCGCAATGGTTAGTCGTCTCGCAGTTGTTTGTGTGCTCGCTAGAATAGAGAGAGTTCAAAGGAAATGTTCGCGCGTAGTGAAGAGTAGCATTTATAGTGGAAAAGATAAATCTTTTCGGTCTTGAGCTACTTATACAAAATATTTAAAGTTTGGTCGCTCAAGTAAATGGTTTGTTATTAAATAATGGATAACAACTCGTGTTTTCAAAGAAAAAAAAGTGTACACGTCAGTGCATTTATCTTAAGAAAAGAAGAGAAATCTTCTTGTTTTCGAGCAAAATTTATTCAACATTTTTCAAAATGTTTTCAAAATCTTTCAAAATTTTGCTCATCTAAATGACTTGTGTACACATCAGTGCACAACTCGGTTTTCAAATAAAATGAAAGTGTACGCTTCTGTGTGCTTTACATTCAAAAGAAGAGAAATCTTCTTGTTTTCAACTATACTTATCAAAAACATTTTAAAAGTCTGCTCAAAACTTTGACTTCTAAGTATTACTGGTTAGAAATCGGACTTCACAAAAAGGAAAGTGTACATATATGTGCATTTATCCAAACAACGGGAAGCTTACAACTTCTCGGCCATGAGCTCGTACATTAAGATATTCGAAATCTTGAGCTCAAGTAAAAGTTTTCAAAAAGTTGAACATAATTTTTCAGGAGTTTATCAAAAAGATTTTTTTTAAATCTTTCAAAATTTTGTGTTCAACAATCCCTTCTTCATTCAATCCTTTGACTTGAATCTATTTATGAGGGGGAGCTTCTCAAAATAAAATCCTAAGTGTATGGACATGATTTTGTCAAGACTATACTGTTGTGTGTTCATGTAGTGTCCGAGTACAAGTTTTCTCAAGAATTTATAAATAAATTTAAAACCTTTCAAAAATTGTGTACTCAACACTATCTCCATCCCTCATTAGTTGAGGGGGAGCGAAGAGAAAATGTTCCAATATTAATCATGCAATAACTATTTTCTCCCATGTGCTTTCAAAATTCTCAAATAGCCATTTTATTCCATTGATATCAAAAGCATCATATGGTATGCTATTTTTGAGGGGGAGAAAATTGGATTAAAATGGATTAAAAGTGTGATCATCTTTGACTCAAGTGCGAACTCTTTCCTCCATATGCGAAACAATTTCAAATATCGATGCACATGTATAGGGGGAGCTTTTGTAAAATGATGAAACTTTCAAAGTGTAAATTTTTTTGATATATATCATACACTTTGATTGTTTTTCTAATTGGTTTTATGGTTCTGAGTATTATACCCAACAACCCACTAACTCACAAAGGCGTTAAAGTTATAAGGTGGTAGGGTTAGGTACAAGTCCGATGATCCAACCAGAACTGGATGGATCTACCCAAGGACATTTCATTAGATAGATTAGAAGTCCTTAGGTAAGATATAGTTGAATGAGATTATGGGAAAAATGCTGAGTAAGTCATGAGTCATCACCGAAAAAATCACAACATTGTGATAGTAATGACGTCTTAGTAAACATTGAAGGGGTTGAAGAATGAAAAAATATGTGATGAAAATGGTGAAAAGAAAGAAGCCCTCCAAATAACTAGGCAGAAACCAGGTCAATACATAATCTATTGGATATCACAAAGATGATATTTGGTATTGAAGACAAGACATCGTGGACTCAGTGATGCAATGCACAACCCTTCCCAGCCACTCAAGTTTCTCTCAACAGATTCTTGTTTTAATTCTCACGGAGATTAAACACATCATCTTTTGACTTCTCACTCCGAGAAATGTTGATATTGAAAATGTGGTAGTTAGCTCCAGACTTCGCTCACCAAAACCAAAAGGCACTTATTGAGTCTAGAGCCAAAAAAAGATCAAATTACAAATCTTGTTAGGACACAATTCCAAAATACACTTGTTGTTCACAATAAAGAACAAAAGTTGTAACAAAGAGTCCTAAGCATTATCATCAGATCTTGACAGAACATTCAGAGTGATACTCTTTAGTATCTCATAATGAGGAATGGAAATCCTTCTAGTGTCATCTTCAAACAGCACTGTGGTAGGTCACGTGTGAGATTCTTTACGAATCAAACTTGTGTAAACTAGAAATCCAATGTGATCCAGTATATGAATTGATGACTCAATCATTGAAATAGTAATTTAGTGATTCACTCTATATCGTCCTAATAGTATCAATACTCTTAGTGTGTTAGCCTACTTTGGGGCATCCGGTATTGAGAACAAGCAAGCAAGAAGAATCTAATGCATTCGTGTTAGAGGATCTTACGCTTTGAGCTGGAAACCCTGTCATGGAGGTTCTTATAATGAATTTACCTGATCATAGGTATAGTATTTAACTGTAAAATGGTCCTTAGGGAACCGAAGGTTAACGTTACCGACATCGAAGAATGACAAAGACATGATTCCTTCATATCTATTATTATTGCTAACCCTTTAAGTGTAGGTATCGACGATAGCCTAACTACCTCATTCTAATTCCGTCATATTCATAGCCGCATACTCATACACAAAGCTTCAAAGATTTACGTGTCAAAGATGAAAGCTCATAACAAACAGGGATACACTTCCGCAGCTCTGATAATCAAAGAACTCTTTCAAAGTCATCCAGATTATGATTAAATCAAAAGATCTTGAAATAAGGGAGATTGTTAGCTTTCAAGACAAGTATGAGTATGTTGGTCAAATGCATCAAACCAATCATTAGAAGACATATCAAGATGCATTCAAGGCAAGTGATGATGATAGATCTCAAGGCTTAAGACAAAGACAATGAAAAGATCAAGATCACAAGCGCATGATTGGAACAAAAGGAACTAGCTAAACTATTACATGAGAAATACTTAAGATCAAAACAAGAAGCTTCAAAGATCAAATGTCACAAAAAGAGATCTCTATGATCACCCCTTAGGGGAGATTGTTAGGAATTCCAAAAGTGTTGATCATTTATGAGATCTCAATGATCGTCCCTTAGGGGAGATTGTTAGGAATTCAATTTTAGTCAAGTGACGATCAGTATCGATCTCACGAGTCTTGTAATAGTTAGACAATATTAAGTGTTTAATAGTTAGTCCGTTAAGCTAGTTTGATAGACTAAATAATGTAATAGTCCATGACCCGACCCATGGAAGCCCAGGTAAGGCCCAACCCAGGTTATGGATACTATATAAGCAACCCTCTCTTCACATAGAGAGGGTGTGAGTGTGTGTTAAAAAAGTTTGTAAGAGAGTTTTCTCTCCTCCCTTTATGCAATAAGAAAAAAACATCCAAACACCTCCACCACCTCTTTTTCTCTTCTCTTATTCTTTCTCTTCTCTTATTCTATATGTGTGATTTATGAGTTTCTATTAATCATCCTAACCAATTCGCCAAGGCGTAAGATTGCGCCTAATTTTCAACTATTCAAACATGAAATCGGTGATCCATACAATCAACCTAGCATCACTTAGACACTACAAATCAATCATACATCACTATATAATATGTATCTTTCATTACAATCAAGTAAAATTTAGCCTAATTTTTTTTTTGAAATTTCAAATGAGTCCCATTCGATCCACACTTAATCAATCAACCTCATTCCTTTTGTAATGGCATCTCCTACGATATACCTAGCTAATCCTAATCCGGTTTGGCTTAATTTAAAGCTAATCAAAATCCCCTAATTTTTGTCCTAGAACTTTAAATCCAAATTAAACACTAAATTGAACCAAATTGATGCAATTATTTACATGTTTAGGAGCCATTAGCGATCCACAAACACGTTCCTTGCTTCCAATTAGACCTCTAATCATGATTTAATGATTTCTAGAGAGTAGTGTGTGTTGTGTGTGTTTTTGATTTTCTTTTGGTATTTATCAAAAAATTTAGCCGGGTGGCTTCTTTTTTAGCCGGTTAAGGCTGAAATTTGGCCTCCTTTTTTGCATTTAATTTCCTTGTCTTGACTTAATGGTTTACTTGTAAAGTTTTTTGGGTAAAACATCCTGAGTTTGAACATCTTTAGTTTGATAAACAATCACACACGACACAACATACTATTCTCGATGGTGTCAAAACAATATAAATAAACAAACTATAACTATAACTAAGAAAACTCAATTAAACCCCATCTTGAAAATTAACCAAAATGATAATGAGTCTATGGCATAATAACCAAACATCATCACCAAATGATGACTAACTACCAAAAGTAAATTCTTTTAGGAAAGGATGCATAATTTAAAAAGAGACAAATGGTCTTTTAGCACAAGATTGTGCTTTATTTCTTTGATTCATCCTTCTTGCTTATGAGTCTTCTAATCGAGGAAGTGGTCGTATTTGAGAATGTCTTCCAAGGTGAACTTCCCCGAAAGTTTCCTCATGGTGTCTTTGGTCTTGAACCCTCTATTAAATTTTCTTCTTCTTGGTGTAACTACCTCAAACCTTGCATGCCACGACCCATCTCCTTCGGTCTTCTTATACATTGCAAGTCCATCGGACCCCTAATCGGTGTTCTTGAGTTGCACCGGCAATGAACCTAAGAAATCAATTAGCTTTTTAAAGACTATAATGTTTTTGAAGGGATTGAAGTATGCCTCTATGGATAATCACTACTATACAAAAGGTTATAAACACCCTCCCCCCCCAAAAAAAAGATTGGTTATGTAAAACCCTATCTCTATGACAAAAAAATAGTAGGAAGGGAATGAAAGGAAATAGGTTTTCTTCAAAAAAACCTGTTTTCATAATAGAAATCGTATAAAAATTGGTTTTTTAGGGTGCAAACCACTCTTTTTACACAATAAATGACACTGGTGTGTATGTAACAACATGTCTTTATGTGTTTATGTTATAGACATCATTTTTTATAAAACAATTGGTCTTTTTACACAATCAAAGACACTGGTGTGTAGGTAACGATATTTGTTTATGTTACAGACACTATTTTATATAAAACAACCGGTGTTTTTTGACAATCAAATACATTGGTATGTAGGGTCCATAAATAGTTGTTTATTGAACCTATTTTGATTGGTTAGTTTTACGTAGGTGATTATAGTAAATCTATACACGTAATAATAAAATATAAAATAATAGAAATTTACCAAACTACCCTTAAGGACAAAGGAAGTAAGGAAAATTCTCACAATTATATATAATAATACGTATATTGACCGGTAAGTGATTACCGGGTCGTATTCCTCGAAGATTTATGAAATTGAGACCACGTTTGTTGTTTGGACAATGATTTGAATCTGTTCAAAGATGACTTGTTTTCTAAAATCCAAAAAATTAGCAAATTAAAGGACAATTAAACCTAACTTTAATAACAGGAAATTAAACTTAATCTAAAAACGCAAAACGAGAACCCTAAATGGTGATTAAAAGCCCTAAATTTCCAAAATTAAACCTAAAATGAGTTTTTCACTTTTAATAGACTCTAATTGACTAAAAAGTAAGTTTAAAGAAAACTAGAACAAAAACGGAGTTGAATTGAGCTTAAAAACACGAAAAACATGAACGAAAACGAATCCCGTTCTTTAAAAATTAAAATTTTGCAATTTTAACCCTACGGAATCAAAAATAATTTTCCTAGAAACTATTTGATAAAAGAAAATTTTCTAAAATAATTTTAAAGTTTTTAAGAAAAATAAATTTTTAAAAATACTAAACTATTTATAAAAATTCTAAAAAAATTATAGAAAGTAGCTTGAACTAAGAGGAATCTAAGAAAAATAAGTTGGGAAACACAGCTTATCGAATAAGCTGTGTTATAAACTAAAACAACTTATTGTACAAAAAAGGCTTAAATGTATCTAAGTAATAGATTTTGTAAAACTAGAATGAAAAAGACCTATGGCACGTTGGTAGTGAGTGTGTGTTGTGAGGTGCTATAAAAGGTGAGGAAGTTGAGGTAGGGGGTTCGAGCCTTGCTCACCCCCGATTTCCATCTTCCCATTTTTTAGAAAAAACTTTAAAAAACAAAGTTGTAGAAAAACTGAAAAGAAACAAATTTAATAAAAGCAATTATTATTGAAATTCACTAAAT
>BQNB010186280.1:0-10683 GCA_026074375.1 Tanacetum coccineum
ATTTGGTAAGCACGAGCGGGTTGTCGTATAATTCCCCAATGACCTTGTAGGACTCCGAAAGCTCGTTCAATATCTTTCCTAGAACTTTATGATCCCTTCTTTTGAACTGCCCATTAATGACTTTGGGCAATTTATCCATTCCCAATGCATACAATCAATACTCGCGAGCATTCTTAGGAGTCCATGTTTTTGTTCGTGCAATTCATACATTTTTTGAATATCATCTACAGTGGGTTTCCTTAAAAACTTTTCAACGTGTAAAACGTGTATGCATTTAGTAAAGTTATCTAAACATTCTCGTGAAGTACGTTCAGCAATTTGCAAATACTCATCAAATGCATCAGGTGCAGTGCCGTATGCCATTTGGCATATGGCGGATGTGCACTTTAAAATAGGACCAATACTATTACGACCGATCGCATCGATCCGTACTCTAAAATACCTAAAGTATTCAGGCAGGAGTTGCACATTATAACTTAAGATATCGTTGAGTATTTTATTAAAAAGTGTAGAACTCATACGATACCTGCGCCTAAACTTTTCTTCAAGATATTTCGGTTCATACTCGTCGTCACCAAAATAGTCGTCGATTAGCCTTTGTTCCGCCTCATCTCGTTCACGAAATATATATGTCCTCCTCCTCTTTGGACCATCACTCGAACCCCCGGCTTCTTGCTCACACAAACCCACTGAATGTTGATACGACTCATAATCCCGCATATATCGATCATAGTCGGATTGAAAGAAAGCATCATAGTGATCGTATCGTTAAGATTATTTTGATCCATATTTGAAAGAAAAAAAAGAAGTATTGAAGTAGAAGATGTATTGAAAGTGTGTGTGAAGTATGAAATAAAAAGGGGGTATTTATAGAATTTTTAAAGGGGTAAAATTGTGATTTTTAAGGTATTTTTTTAAATATCCGCTCCCCCTAACGGATATATTTAAAAAAAATTAAAAAAAAAATTGAGTTTGACGTGGGCTGTTAGCCACGGCGCGAAGACCCTTGGCGCGAGCCATGGTGTCATGCGCCGTTGGCCATTTTGGCGCCATGGCTTGACACCAAGCCAACAGCCATGGACTCCCTCCCCTCTAAATATATTTAGTTGTCGTTGTACTCCGTCGTTTGCGCGCATACTGTTTTGAAAGGAAAGTAAAAAATAGCCCCTTTTGGACCTAACCCATGAATCCACAAACACAAACAAAGGCACCTTTATAACGCCCCAATGATATAACAAACAACATGCCCCTGGTTTCAAATCGCTTGGCCTCAAAACTTGTCAGGGCCCTGCTTCTTGTTTCCCTAAACTTATTTTAATATAATATTAATTAACCTGTTTGAATTAAATTTCATAAATCGATAATCTTGTTCATCCTCATTAAGCCGCCAAGAAACCCTAGATCTTTAAGGTAACAATGGTTGGTGATGGGCCCACAACAATAACAACAGAGGAAGATGAATTCTTGAAAAGAAACACTGATTGTGTTTATTTTCTTGCTTCTCCTTTAACCTGCAAAAAGGTACCAACCTTTTTCTATTTCTTTTTTTTATAAAAATTGGGATTTTTTTTTTTGTATCAGATCTTTTATTTATCGAATTGGGTTTTGTTTAATTTTTATATAACATTGTGTAATTGATATAAACTTCTATTTCTTGAATTGGGTCTTGTTGAATTTGTGTTTCTTGTTATAAAGTTGGTTGCTTTAGGATTATAATTGTTGTTGGGTTGTGATTCTTTGTATATACGGTTTTAGGGTTATGATAGGTTTGCATGTTTGGTTATTGGTTTTTAAGAGGGTATACCTTCAGGCTTTTTAACATTGTTTGAGGCCGTAAGTAAACTTTGAAGCATATTGATTACGCTATTTTGTGTAGCATGTGGCAAATGGCGATGACGTCATGGCTGGTATGTTATGTCATGTTTGTCGCTTTTGTAGAAACTTTTGGCTTTCTATGATGTAATGTTAGGTTTCCTGCTACTGTTTTATGCTAGATAACGGTAATTTGCTTTTATGTCTGCCTGGTTGGTTTGTTTGAAGTTTAGTGTTTTTGTGTGGCTACATTATTGGAAGTACAATAAATATGTCTTGTTTTATATAATGTCTGTTAAACGAGGAAGAAACGCACAATGGTTTCTTAACTATAAACATTAAATTCATTTTTTGTAATCTAAATAAACTCTGCTCTTTTGCATCTTATAACAGGGAAGTGAATGTGAGTATCGCCATAGTGAGATTGCACGGCTCAACCCCAGGGATTGTTATTATTGGTTAAGTGGAAATTGCTTAAATCCAAAATGTGCTTTCCGTCATCCTGTAAGTATTCTTTTAAAAATCATTTGTGTTTTACTAGTTATATTCAGTTATAAATGATATCACATAATTGGTTATTAATTTATTATCTTGTGTTATTTCAGCCCCTTGATGGATTATTGGGGGCCGAAGTTCCCGCTTTTGCAGGACCACCTGTACCTCCAGCTCCAGGAAAACAAGGTGTTGCTTGCTATTATTTCCAGAAAGGTTTCTGTTCGAAAGGACCATTATGCCCGTTCTTGCATGGGCCACCAAGCATAGCTGCGCAACCCACGCCACCTAATCCTGTTACCAAGCCTTCTGAGGTGCCTTCTACAGGCCCAGAGAAACCTGCTCAAGAACAGAAGTTTACACAACACGAAAGTATCCAAAAGCCCGTCGAGTTTCACCCTTCTCATGGTAAATACGTGCCTGGAGTGCAAGCTCGTGCACCAACAAGAAATGGTGGTAATGTTGCTATGGAGAAAAAGGTTGAACCGCCTCCCCAAGAGACCTCTAGGTACACACCAGCCAATGTTGCTCCACCACCTGTAATAAATGAAGTCCCGATCAGCAGGTCTAACCATGGTGTGTACGAGGCTAATCATACTTCAGACAATGAGGGTACTAACGGAAAGGATGTTGATGAATATTCAAGAGAGCCTACCCCTGGTTTTGATGTTCTTGTGGATACTGAGGCAGGTGAATCAGAATATTATCCTCATGAAGAACAGTTTGGAAGGTCTAGAGGTGATTATGATGTTGACCGAGAAATGCACCCCAAGCAGCGTGATTATGACCATTATAATGATGAAGGGCGTTTATGGGAGGAGCATAGAGAATCGTCTAGCTTTGGAAGGAAACGGTATCCAAGAGATGAAAGCCCGGATCAGTTTGAACACTCAGACTTACGCCATAGATTATCAAAGCAAAGAAGGGGTAATGATAATCTTGGTGCTTTAAGGTCAGTTGTCAGCCGCGAACATCCACGTGACAATTACAATGACAGGATGCCAAGGAGGGATATCCACCACAACCGGCACGGCCACCACCACCACCACCACCACCACGAACGCCACATGGAACCTGGTTCTTTTAGCAGCCGGCTTAGAGGAAGAATAAACATCACAGGGAATGAAACCGGCTCGAGAGTAGAGAGGGAAGTTGACATGGGAAGGCAACATCGGTCTAGGTACTCACCTGGACGGCCACCATACACATCGTCAAACGATAGCAGGCTTAGAGACAGAATAAAGGGTAGTAGAACGAGTAATGATTTTGATAATGATAGAAGAAACTATAGGGGTTCGCATGTATATGAAAATTACAAGGAGTTATCACGACCTAGAAGATTGTCAGAGTTGAGTACTCAACAAACAAACGATGGTCAACTATTGGGGAAGAGGAAATACCCGAGAGCAGAAAGTCAACAATCTGAAGTCAATGCTTCATTTGAAGGGCCGAAGCCTCTTAGTGAGATTTTGAAGCGGAAAAGAGGAGGACTCGTCATTTCTTCTGTTGTGAACAATGAAAATAGTAACTCTAACGAAAATAACGGCCATAACCAAGAAGAAAGAAAAGAAAGCCCATCCGAGAACATGGTCAATGCTGAGAACGGTAAGTCAACAAATGGTCAATCTTCTTTGAATAATAAAGTAGGTTCAGTCGACGAGGATGCAATGGTGGATCAGGAGCTTGAAGCCTACGATTCTAAGGAAGGAGATTATGATTACGAGCAGATTGATGGGGAAGAGTACTACGAGGAGGGTGACGAGGAATACATTGAGGAATAGGAAGGTGACGAAACTGGAAAGAAAGACAATGTAGTGTACGTTTAGATTTTACAGATGTTTGGAGCTTTGTTTTTGAATGTTTTGTTAGTGTTTTCTAATTAAGAAGGCAAAACATATCTGTAGAAGTAGTGGGATAATTCTAAAAACTAATTTTATGAAGTTTTTAGTTTGTATCTAACTTTGCATGGAGAAATTCCCCTCCTGCTTTTGCTTAAGACCACAGCAATCAGTATTCATTCAACTTTTGGATTTCTTATACCTTAATGCATGAATTGAGCTTTTATTGCGATGCTCGACCTATCTAAGTACAATTTTGGCGAGTTCTTTGTCTTAAGAAAAAAGAGTAGGCGCAACGTTTTGCATCTTAAGCTTTATTCAGCTAAATCCTAAACGGGTTTGATCGAATCAATAAAAGTTCAAGTTGTTTTCTGAGCTAGTTAAAATAAAACTTGTCCGAGTTACTGGAAATTGAACTTTGTTTGAGCTCTTTTGATGGTTAATTTATTGATTGAGTTCCTGCCCAATGAAATTTTTTGAGTTCTTGGTTTGAACCGAACCGAGATCTTTCCAAGTAGGCCTTGGGCTTATTGTTGGGTGCCTGTTAGCTTTAGGTATTTATTTGGGCTTGTTGTATGGAAGTCTGTGGTAGGGGGTGTTCATTCTTCAGGACTTCAGGTAATACCCAAACAAAATGGAAAATCAAAACCGAATCTAACCGAAATTGTTAAAATCGAACCGAATTAAATACTCGATTTTCGGTTTGGTTATGGTTTTGGAAACCTAAACCGAAAACCGAATTCGTATATATATATATATATATATATAGGGTGAGGTTCTTTTCAGAACCAAATGAATGTACAGAACTGCGAGAACCAGCATCAACCTTTATTTTCTTGATCAACGGTTGTAACAGGTTATGGCATAATGGTAATTAATTGAAAGATAAAGAGACATATTGTAAAAGAAGAAAGGGTAATAAAGTAATTTCAAAGTTATTATTTCCTCAACCGTTTTGCCTATTATACGTCATTTTGAATGTGGTTTTCATATCTCTCTTTTCCTGTTTTCTCTCAAATACCTAGCCGTCACCCCCAAATCCATCGATGATTTCTTGATCAATACTAATCAACATCGATTCTCAAATACATCACCAGATTCTTTTTTTGTTTTCACCTTCCATATATGGTTTCCGGCATCGCTGGAATATGTATAAGACCAAACAATCTTTTAATCGATTGTTGTCACAATCACCAGATAAATGAAGAATTACCATGTCACCACCATCTGTACCGCGCTACTTTTCTTTTTTATGGCTTTTTTAAAACATTTTAGCTTGGTGTGAATTATCAGTAGAAGTTGTATTATCGATGTTCATTTCATGTTTGTGATTTAGTTTAACTATTGTGTTTCTGATAATATTAGGTTACTTCTTGGTGATAATTTATGAATGATTCTATGATTAATGTGATGACTCAGAATTTGTTAACAAGTGTGATTACTCATCACTAGTATGAATGGTAGAGTTATAAGAACTTCATGTGCTTTTAAAGTGTACGTGTTATAGCAAAATATTTGGGACTGATGATAATTATGGATGGTAGAGCGGTTATAAGAACTCGATTTGCTTTAAAAAAGTGCATTTGGTATAAAAAAGTATGTTTAGGACTAATCAAGTACTTGCTTAAACTAGTTTAAATGTATAAATATATGTGCATTCTAAGTGTTCGATATAATGCATCAATGAATTTGTTCGTTTTATCAGACTGATATGCAAGAGCGGTCTGTAGGAACTCTTCCGTTTTAGTAAATATGTGCTTCGATGAAGTATCATGATACGAATGCTCAAAGTTATTTGTAGCATGTATCATGGATGTTTTAAAGATCATAATATGTGCTTAAAGTCGCCTTGGTATCTCATATGTTTGCTAAACAGGTGGTTGCTGTATCATGGTTGTTTTTTTAATGATGTTAGTATTTGTTTAGATGTGCATATTAGAAGGGATTATAGTGGCTTTAAGAATTAGTTGGTACAACATAGATAATCTTTGGATAGCTTATTAAAACTAATCATGAGTACTGTGTAGAACATAGATAGTGTTTGGATAGCTTAATAAAACTGATTGCGAGTGCTGTGTAGAATTGGAGATTGTGTTTGGATAAAGGAAAAATTGATTAATAAACAGAACCTTTATTGACAACCCAACCCATACCATTTATAGGTCTTAAATAAGTGAAAATGAGATGTGAGCCAATGGTGGTTTTATGATCATAATTTTGCTTCTGAATAATTTGGTTTTTTTATCATGGTGCATACGTCAATAGTTTTCATGTGATTTAATAGTTTTAAAGTGTGCATATGTGTTCGAAGGTACATATAAAATTAAAGAAAGGGGTTTGCACATGTGTTTTAAGCTTAGCATAATATAAATTCAATAGAGGGAGTGTGCATATGTATTTTTAAGGTTGATACAATATGAATGGAAGTGTGTGCGTATGTGTTTTAAGGTTGATATAAAATCATTGGAATTGTGCATTTGTGTTTTATGTTTGGTATGAAACGAGGTTTATGGTTAATATAAAAACGTGGTTACGACTGTGTATTTATTTATCTATCGGCATTCCTTTCATAAGGTTAACTTTTGTTGCTGCCTTGACAGTTTTTGCTAACAAGAAAAGGCAAAGAGACAGCTAAGAGTCTCCAGAACTATTAAAGAAAAGATGTTTTCTCTGGCACTACACCCACAAATACTTTGCTATGCCATTTTGACAAGTTACTCTAAGACAACTTTGGAGTTTTGAACTTGTCTTGTTTACACCTGGAACAACAAGAAATATGATAGATCTTGCCAACATTAGAAAGGTTAGTTTGTCACTCTTATTTCTTCTAAACACTGAACTACATTACCAATAGAAACCACGAGTACTATCCCACTTGGTATGCGGATTACGAGTGTTTGACTATATTTTTCTAAACTTGGTATGCGAATTATATTTTTCTAATTATAGTTACCAAATAATGAATGCTTTAATGCTTTAATAACATATATTGCAGTAGTTGACATTCGTTCAAAAAGTATTTCAGTAATGGTTTTATATTCGTGCACATGTGTTTTGGATCAAATTAAGGCTCATATGCCTCCTAGTTATTTGTTACGTATAAGATCATTGATAAACATATTTTTATCGTCAACTAAGTTAACTTTTGTATTGTTTGTCAATCTATTGCAGTGGCGATGCAGACGATGCACATGTGTTATGGGTGTCATGGTGGTTTTAGATTGTTCCGATGTTCAACAAATTTTTGTTGTAATTGTTAGTATTGAGTTTAGTTTGTGTTTTTTGTTGCTTTTGCTCGGGTTGTTTGACCCCCTGTATAAGAAATAAAACAGCAGTTGTGTAGTATATTGGTTGTAAATGCATGCATAGTGCACGTTTGTACATGTCAGTTTCCCGTACTTGCACAACTGCACACATCAATAGATAACAAATTATGTAAAAAGCACGCATGCACATATATGTATAGTTTATTTAATCATTTTCTTATGTAAGAAACAAAATTATTTAATAGACAAATTAAAGAGAAAATAAATGAATTATAAAATACGAAAAACACATATGCACTTTATCTTTTGAAACATGCATGCTGAATATCCCAAAAGTTAAAAAAAAAGTAATACCAAAAATTTAGGAAATATATAAAAAAACGTTTTTTCCTAAAACATATTTAAAAAGACAATAGAAAATGTAATTTTACTATTATACCCTTTTTAATTATATAATAAAAATAAATATCTAAAAAAATCTTATTGGTCCATGCTGGTTCTCGCAGTTCTGTACATTCATTTGGTTCTGAAAAGAACCTCACCCTATATATATATATATATATATATATATATATATATATATATATATATATATATATATATATATATATATATATATATACTAGCTTCAAGGCCCGCCCGTTGGGCGGGGAGCTTTAAGGTATTATTGAAAGGAACATTCACGTATTGATACACCAAACTTCATAAGCAGATAAACCATCATCCACAACTTGCAGAGAATGCAGACAAGCAACATTCAAGCAACATTTCACTCCATCTTCTCTTGATCTTCAATGGCAGAGGAATCCATTACAAACTCAGGATCATTAAGGATACAAATGTTCCAATTGCCTTTAAAATCACTATAAAAACCAACAAGATTACTCTCAGCATACCATTCCCATAACCAATCCAAACAACTCATTAAGGGACCAAGGAGCATTTAGACTTATAACTCTGCTCCACATGAACATTCCACAATTCAGCAGCCTTCAAAACTTGAATAGATCTTTTTACCCGTAGTGATTTGTGGAAACCTTCAAACTGGACACGGATTTTTTCTCCATAGATTTGGCTCACCGTAGTAATAATCTTCTCTAACAACTCATTATATTCCTACACCAAATGATGCACAATTATTTCATGGGTCATTACAGGAAAAAAGAAACACCAAAGAAATGCAATAAGAACAAACTACAAACATGCCCTTTTGGCTATTGCTCGATTTTGTATGAGAAATGTAGAACTCATCGTTAAGTAATTTTTCATTGTTTGTCTCGACATTATTAAGAAAACATGGTTAGTTATATGTAAAGTTAAGGCTAACTACAAAGTTATAATTATAGCTAATGGAAACAAAAAAATTACGCCTTAGTGGGCGAACTCCTCCAAGCGGTGTGTACAAAGAAAGTTTTCTTACTGGTATCCCCATTCCCGACAATAATCAGATCTTTTAAGTTTGGATAAACAGTTCTTGCTTCTTAGGGGGTGTTTGGAAATGCAGATTCAGAGCCGCTAATTAGCTTAAAAAAAGCATGCCACAAGCTGAATATTTACTTTAAATCAAACAGATTGCAAAACAGTCATAATACAAAAGTCTCAAAAATGAAGTGTAGAATTCATTTCATAAAACATTTACAACAGTCATTACAAAATCAGCAATCTACCAGCAGTAAACCATTAGATCAAGGGCTAAAGCAGCTAAAACAAAACCAACCACCCAAACTTGTCTGCAAAACATCAAAAAGATGGGTTTCATTTTCTAGTCATATTCACCTATATCTTTCTCGTGTTTTTGACGCTGTTTTAGCCTATGTCACAAAATTTTAGAGAATATGTTTATAATATTTACTAAATACTTTATGTCTACATCACACTGTGATAAAGAGCATTACTACTGTTTTTATTACCACGTCTAGTTGCTATCTCACATCATACACAATATTTTAGCATTCAAAAGAGAAAAACAACAAATTTCATTGGTAAATAAATTTGGATGTGTCTTGGTATGTTTTTCTATTTTCTACGTGATCCTGATCATCCAATTTGTATGCGCCACATAGGACTACTGACCTTATAGGTGTTGTGGATCTTATAGGAGCATAACTCCTCTCAACAGATGGCCACCACGTATGAGATAAGAGTAATTATTGCTTTCTAAAGATAATGTATAGAACCAAGGTGGTTAAGACAAAAGATCCGAAAAATTAACACCACCACATATGAGATACCTTTTATTTTATCTAACGAACCACATAATGGGGGCACTTCGTGGCTTGTATCTAAACCGATTCACACCATATAAAGTTCTTCCAAAACACACGATTAGTACCTGAACAGATTATAGAAAACTGGAAAGCATGCTGATTGGTTTACAGCAAACCTGATAAACTTCATTCTAAGTAACGAATCCATGATAAACTATCAAATCATTTGCTCTTTTGTTTAACAGAATAGGAAGGAAGCCCACCTGTATAGAGGGTTGAGTAAGTGCAAAGTCCGTCAACGAAAAAAATATCAGTAAAAACCTAGTTGACCTGGTGCTTGCATATATGATTAAACTCTACTATAGGAAAGAAGGTTCAAAACCAAAAAGGAATTACCTGAGCAGCAAATCATGCTTCTTGCATCCAACCCATCAGGATTCGATATACTCTGTATCGTGTGGATACTGATTCTCTCCTATTTGTGATCAATCGTACACCCCGTTCTCTATAATCTGTGTTCTCAAACGGATGAAAAATGATTTAAAAACTTAAACATCCAAACTAATAACATTTTACTGAATAATTAGGATTCAATCAATCCAACCTGACCCATTTGGGAATAAAAATATAGAGGGTTCGAAGTTTCGTTGAACTCAATGTTCGTATCATTTAAATCACTTCCGGAAGCTTTGCTTTTGTGAGGACGACACCCTCACAGATCTGCATAAAAAATGCCAACATGAGCAGGTAGGACACCAATTAGGACAGGTTTTGGTTGAAACATGTTATGTATACAGATCAAAATGGTTGCACATTCATAGATAAATGGTTTGAAAATGCTACAACACATATGACACCTAATACAATTTGAAATTAAGTTACTACTAAGCATAAAAAAAGGTGTTTGGACCAAGCTACATGCGCTATTTCATGAATCGGATTGCAATAGGTGGCTGCTTAAACCATGTTATATTCCTTCAATTACTTGAAGCATATGATGACTGAAGGCATACCTCTAATATTTAAAGTTGAGGAAGCCATAAGGTAGTCGAACAGGTTACCCCCTCC
>BQNB010186282.1:0-12142 GCA_026074375.1 Tanacetum coccineum
TAAAATTTACAAATACATGTCTTATGCACTTCCGGTGTTCAGCATTTGGCAACCAATCAGATACAACATCAAGTAACCCCTGTATAAAAAAAGATTCCTGTAAGTTACAAATTTTTTATCAAAACATTAGCTTATCCAAGCATTTTTGTAAGTTACAAAATTTAGTATATGTACCTTATGTGAATCTGATATTACTGTGATACTAGTACCATGACCTACTCTAAATCTTCTGCTAACAAGGATATGAACCAGCACCAATTTTCAATATTCTCTACCTTTACCACTGCCCAAGCAATGGGGTACATCTGATTATTTGTATCCCTCTCAATAGCTGTGAGCAACTCTCCTCTGCAAGTGTGTTTTAGAAAACACCCATCTAACCCAATCACCCTTCTATAACCTGCTTTCCAACCATCTTTGAATCCCTTTAAACAGATATAAAATCTTCTGAAGTATGTGTTCCCATATTATGTTTCCTTTTCATTTAATATACAAGTGGAACCTGGATTTGTATCTAAGATAGCCTGCCTATACTCCCACAACCTAGCATAATGCTCTATCAACCCACCTTCAAAATCATATAGTGCCCTCTGTTTGGCTCTTTTGCGTTGCCCAAGGCTAACATTAATGAGAATTTTTTTCTCTAATGGCAGCCTTCATTGTCAACAAAGGAATAAAGGGGTATGCAATTATCTTTTTTGCAAAGTGATGTGCTATCCATTTGTATGCGACTAAAGATTCTAGGTTGTAGTTTCTTGTTAGGATTAAGAAAAAGACTCGGTCACCCCATGTATTTTCATGTTTAGCATAGCTCGTAGTTTTTATTAAGTTATCGTTTGATTTATGGTGTGGGCCGGGTCTTTACCCACTGTAAGCCCACACCGCAGCCCGTTTTATGGGGCATCTTTGTAAGAACTATTTAAACCCTCTCCACACATGGAGAGGGTGTTGGAAAAATCATTTGACACACACTCTTTAGTGTGTTTTTCTCTAGTTCTCTCCCAACCATTTCTCTCTCTCTAACTTTCTCTCTCTAAGATCATAAGTGTGTGAAATTAGGAACCTACAAGAGCCCGTTACTGTAGCATTGTTGATCCACTGTCAACACGACAGTGGATTTGTCCGTGAATGTGTATATTTATAATGCATTAAATGCAAAAAGTCATTAAAGACTTTTTGCATTGGGTATGCTCTAAAGACCGAAACTTGCAAGATTCGTTAGCCATACGGATATTCTATGAAATGAACTTTGAAAAAGAATGAAAGATACAAGTGTCTGTAAATAATCAAGATTAAATTTGTAATTAGCTACTAAGTTCGTCTCAAAATTATTGTACATCTTTCTTTTTTGTTTGACCCAGAATAATTGTTCACTTCTAAAAATAATAGTGAGATTTGTTTAAGTTTTTCATATTACCCTTAATTTAAATTAGTATTTACAAACATAAAAGAAAACACTAATTAATTATCAAAGAGTAAAAATTGTCTTTTTTTCTTTCGTAGAAACCAAAGCAGTAATTAATGCATTTTTCTTAAATTATGTATTTATTGTTTGTGAACAATAATTTTGGAACCAAAGGTGTTTTTTTTGTACAGCTTTGATATACAAAACGAGTAGGAGAGTTGGAGTCCATATTTTGTAGTTCAAATATCCTCATCTAACAAAATCTTGTATAATTGAGTTGGCTGGTTCAATGTTCAATTTTTGACACATTGATAATTTGACTCAAATAATCAGAGCAATTGATGCCAAGGGCCCCAGTTCATTAGTAATAACGAGGTTTTAAACCCGCGCGTTGCGGCGGGGCATTTGTATACGATAGTATTGTAGGCATAAAAAATGTACGTAATTTTAAAGCTTTCGAATGGTTTAGCTTAACCTATAGACAGTTACATAGTTACATGCTTATGGTCAAGAGACCTTTAAAAGTCAAGGTAACATATTTGTATCTTGAAAGCTGGTATAAGAATCTAGCGTTAGTAAGTATGCAATAATTAGCAAGATTGATTGCTCAGTTTTTCTAGTAGCACCCTCTTCGAATTCTTCTATTTGATGTCCGGTAACAATTTCTTTTTTCCTGGAATTCATCTGCACAAAACCACCATTTATACATTTAAGTTATAAGAATGTACAAAAACGTTATAACGACTTCACTTCAACATTTTCAGTTTGGTACCTCAACATATCAAAAGAGAAAACAATGTGTTTGCGTAAGTTCAATGAACCGGTAGTTTAATATTTTCAGGTTTCTTTCTGAGCTTACCTTTATTATGTTAGAAACATCACTGTTGTTATCACGTTGTGCTCGAAAGGAACACAATTGCACATTAAAATGAAACATTTCCCCTCAGGGGAGTGGTGATTTTCTGATTGAAATCGAGCTATACAATGAATTAACAGTGTGAAAATGCATAGCCCGAGTAACTCTATAAATAGTTATGAAAGTTGTCATGCTCCTAAATAACATGCCTGGAGAATATGTAAATCAGCAACAATCAACAACAATAAAAAAAAGTAAATCAGACAGCGGCACTTTTTTTTATAGGTGAATGATGGTGGCTAGGATTTGACGGGGTGGTTTAGGGGAGGCGGCTCAACGTAGCCACCTGGGTTTGAGGATCAGACCTGCTCCGATACCATGTTAGAATGATAAAAACCACGTAGGTATAGCTTTATTATTCATCACTATTTATAGAGTACAAATGCAACCCTAACCCTAATAACCTAGTGGACCCTAAACCCACAAACGGGCTTGGGCTTATTTATTGGCTAATAACAATCTGTTTAAACTGTATTAATCTGCAAGCAAACAAATTTAATACAATTACTGATATATAACACAAATCTAGATTAAATAAAGTTAACATGTTGGTCAGAGATTAAAATTTCAGGGAGTTAATTTAAAAGGTAATAGAAAATTGCAGCGAATACCTAGTTCTATCAGTTAACATAAAAGGTAACCAAGAAAGTCTAAAATAACTCTTAATAGAACTGCTACTATTTTCTTGCATCTATTAAGATCATCAACTAATCATGATTACTTGGAGAATGCAATAGCTACAGAGATGTTGAATGGTCGAAATGATATCAGGCGAATTAGACACTGTTATTTGAACCTAGAGAGTATAAAGTTTAAGTAGCCATATGCTCTACAATATCTTGTAAGAATGGAAGCGTTACTGCATCTGTCAGGCCAACCCATGAATCAATACTATACACGCAATTTGTCATATAGGAAAATCTTTTAGGAAATGGTTAAAACTTAAAAGTACAGCACCTAGTTAGCACCTATTTGAAGCACTTAACAATATGTGACTCATATACATTGTTTTTATCGTATCGTACATATATAACAATAAAAGTTCAACATTTATTGTTCGGGAAGTATAAAGGCAAAGAAGTTGATTAGATTGCGGTAATATAAATCGTGCAAACAGAGAAAAAATATTTATGCTTCCTAAGACTACCCCTCATAAATGTCATAAATCACGATATAGTATTAGTCAGGTAAAAGATCATATCTGCATTGCTTACTATAGTCATAAATGTCATAAATCACGATTTATTGCTGATTTTTTGTTTAGAAAAATGACTTTAAATGGATATTCGTTTTGCTGAAATTTTGTGCCGAAAAAAATGCTTTTGAAGGTTGTTTGGTTGTTGAATTGCTCGTGCAGAAAATTGACTTTAAAAGGCTATTTGATTGCTAAATTTTGGTGTCGAAAAATGCTTTTAAAAGGCTGTTTGATTGCAAAACTGTTTGTGCAAAAAGTTGACTCTAAAGGGTTGTATTGTTGCTGAAATTTCTGTCCAGGAAAGTGACTTCAAGGATTGTTTGGTTGCTGAGTTTTTGTGCATAAATGTGTCTTAAAAACATAGTTTGGTTGCTGAATTTTTATACCTAAAAAAAATTGAATTTTATACAAAAAAAAGGATTTTGGTTACTGAATGTGTATGCCGAATTCAGTAACCAAAACATACATAGATGCCTTTTAATAGGGCGGTTGGCAGTGAATTTAAAAGTAAAATATGTAGGCAAAATAATATGATGAAACAGAACTGAAAGTCCAGACAAACCTGCTTCATAGGCAAACATTGGTCTCCTAACGAAGCACATATATGCCCAAGTTGTTCGCATTTTGGGCATTCCCCGTCATTTTTGCTTGTTCTATCTGCAATAAGAAAGTTAAAGCATGAAAATCGGGCTTAAAAGCCCCATGTGTATTAGTATGTAATCCTTCTAGCCTCTTGCTAGTTTTCTAATAAAAGTTTTGTCGTTCAAAAAAAATAAAATAAAATAAAATGCAATCTAATAATTGAAATAGCAAGACGAACAATAAAAAAGAAATATATATACCAATTGAAACTTGTAGGTAAAAGTCGAGGGCTAAAAAAGTGCACTTTAAAGGGTTGTATGGGTCGTTTTAAGTGGCGTTTGGGCTTTCGCCGTCTTTTGTGAGTCGATTTGGTTACCTTATCCTCTCAAACGACCGATGCTTTCTCAGATTTGCTCTTTGATGAATCCGCAACAGAAAAAGGTGTCATGTAAGCCCTTGGTAACTCTCTGCAGATTCCGCCATATCTCTATGCAGAGCGTCATTCTTCTTTTTCCTGACCTGCAAGCGAAAACACACTTTTTACTCGCAACACACAAAGATACTCGCTGAACGAACAAATGTGTCCATTGACATCAGTATATCATTTGCATAAGAAACTACAAATTAGAAAGAACAAAACAAATTTTAATTTTTTTTCTTGCCTGCTTCTTGAATCAGTCGGCAACATATTTTTCAGCTTTATAAACTTAAAATGTGTCCGTTGAGATTCTAAACGCCTAACTATTAACTGAAACCATTGGTTGATCCACTGGAACCATATGTCCATCATTATGCACCTGATCAGATAAAACATCAGGTTAGTTATTCTAAACTAAGAAAATAAACTTAGTGTATGCCATTAAATACTCTAATCATTGCGAACTAAAGAGCGACTGGATATACTAAGGCAAAACTTACAAAGAAGCAAATTTCTGAGATCAGGGAAGTACAAAATGGAGCAAAATTTATGAATGTAGAAGAGAAGAAACCTGTGTTCACCGAGATCTTACTTGTGACATTTTTTAAGATGTTCTTCAATTTTTTTTCAAATTCCAGATATAAAGACGTCGGGTGAAGTTTCTAAATTCAGTTGTGATTGTTTAGGGTAAAAGTCATCAAATTAGCAGAAGCAAGGCACTTGTTGAGATAAATGTAAAAAGTTATTTACCTGTCTTGACTACGAAGGAAGGAACTCGGCAGATGATCAGTCTGCAAGAAAGGCCTACTTATCCACGGGTTCATTGACAAAACCGCCCTAGGAATGGAGACCAGCTTTCCCCGAAAAAATTCCTTTTTTCTTCTGTATTTATCAAAAAAGGAGGACGCCTTTCGGTTCACAGTATGAGGATCAGACTGATTAGTAATCGAGAAAATCGGACACATCCGCCATGGCTGCAAATTTAACAATTTGCCCCGCCAAGCCGCGGACGTGTATGGCTTTAGTCGAACCTATACAGATTCATCATATCCTCGAGAATGGTGGATGTAGAAGGATGAAAAAACATCCAACTAAATTAGATCTTAGTTCAAAGCCTCTAGAATTACAAATCTTGAAAACCATACATTATTGCATATGCTGTTCTTGCATGGCTTGGGACTGGCTCTGTTCTCAGTTTAGAGATTTGTAATCAAATATGCAATGATAAAATTCAGAAATAGTTTATTTTGATATAAAGCTTTCACAACTAATATTACCACCATTTTAATAGCATAAAAACTGATTCAAATCTCGGCCCGAAATGATGACGCCTTTGATTCAAGTTTTTTTAAATCACAACTTATTTCCACCAAACTAAACCCACTGTCAAAAACTCAGTGTTCAAAGCCCGTTGTAAAAAGTGTGAAAGTCATTGAACATGAGGCTCAAATAGGCTTTCAATCGAAGAAAGAGGATACGTCTGCCATGGCTGCAATGGTAATGAGTTGCCTCCCCAAGATGTAGACAATCTCATTTCCACCGAAAGCGTTAGTAATCATTTCACAGGCCTCTCACAGCCGATATCACAGTTCTAATCGCTTAAAAAACTACTGAAAGGCAATAGAAATATGACTCCGCCAACATTCTAGTCTCATTATAAAGCTGAAATGATAAGCACTTAAGCAGATTCCAACTGGGTGGAATCCGCCAACATTCTCATCTCATAAAAGCTAAATGATCCACCACCGGTTTTGTGAGGGAAAGTGGGAAAGTTATAAAGGTATAACCCAAATAAACCTGGGTTGGGCCGGGTATTGCATTCAATGCAAAATCTATTAATGAGCATTGGGATGGGAATCATGCTCTTTAATATTGTGAGGTAACCAATATCAATTAAGCGATAGCACGATCTCGTTTGTGTTGCAACTTTACTAACAGGGAGAAAACACAAACGAAAACATGCAATCAAAACATCAGAATATTCACCTTTATTCTCACACAGAAGGATCGGCCATGACGCCAGTATTGTTATGAATTTGCGTAGGATAGTATCACAACCATGGCGGCACCACAGAATACCTGCCATGGCTGCAACCACCATGCAGATGTGGTTGCCCAACCAAGATACAGGCAACTGTGTACCCAAAAAATGGCTGCGGGAAATATCATCATTGGCTTGGCTTTTTCTATGCGAAAGGGCTAAATACAATCGGGTAAAGAATTTACTCTATACATTACACAGGCAAGTTAGGGTCGGAACTTCTCGCCAAGATTACAACAACCATCACAGCCATAAAAAGTGTCATAAAAACCGATTAAAAGCGTAAATGAGGATACACCCGGCATGGCTGCAAACCTAATCGGTTGCCTCGCCAAGTTGCGGACAACCTCAGCTTTAACTGAACCGAATGAGACTCATTAGAGCCCGTTATAACCAAATCGCCATGGTCAAAATAACAATTACAATTCAGAATCGTAACTTATGCAAGACAAACCATAGGGATAAACCCCTAACAACCTCAAATTGAGTAAACGTTCATCCACACAAACACTGGTCCAAGATTCTGTTACACAAACCGTACGAAAAAAAACATAACAACCTCAAATAGTCACTAAATTTGTATAAGAGCATAAAACATATGCAATGAATACACAAAAATTTCATTAGGGCGGGTACTGTTTTTGTTGAAATTTCCAAATTATTTTTGAAAATTGGGGGTTTTGTTTAACAAAAACACAAAAAGCCCTAAAAAATTTTAAAAACAGAAAATTAACAAAAACCTTAAATCAAAGCATAACCCTAAATTTACCTTCCTTTATGTTCACGAGATTTGGTTCTCACCCATTATACCTTTATATTAAAGGTCAGTAGAATCACCCGCAAAAAAAAAAAAGAAACCATCAGCCGCAAAAAACAATGAAACCACATACCCATCAACAAAAATCACCCGCAAGCATATTATATCTTTAATATTAAAGAGCAGGATTCTCATCCCAATGAAACCACATACCCATCAACAAAAATCACCCGCAAGCATATTATGAGAGGTGCATCGAGAGATAGTGAGATCTATAACTCGATCTACCATAATACTTCATTGGCTTCAGAGAGAGAAGCGGTGGCAAGAGAGAGAGAGTGGAATAGTAGTATTATGGTAGATGAAGGGAGAGAGTGGAGGCGAGACATGTACCTCACACGTGTTATACCACCGGTTTTGTGAGGGAAAGTGAAAAAATTATAAAGATATAACCCGAATAAACCTGGGTCGGGCCGGGTATTGCATTGAATGCAAAATCTATTAATGAGCATTGGGATGAGAATCATGCTCTTTAGTATTAAAGATATAATAATATCTCGAGTATTTACTTAGAACTTTGTTTAAACGCGTCAATTCGTCAAATACCAAACTGATCAAAGGATGTACAACCAACGGTGATACTTATCAAGATGAGTGATATTTAGCCGTTAGGACTTTGGTCCAGTGGTAAGTGAGTTCCCCACTAACTTGAAGGTTGTGGGTTTAAGCATCGCTGGAGACATGTGTTAAATATATATTTATGAGATAGAAAAATTGTCGTTAAAAAAGTCATATTTGTGAGAAAAAAAATCTGTAAAATGTGCAGAGAACTTGACTGCATAGTCTACTACGGGAGTATGCCTAGCTACAGAGTTACGTGCCATATGGTTTTAAAATTATGATATTTTCCTTTCATAAATAATATAATACTAGCATCCTACTCGCGCAAAACAACAGTTTCGGGGGCAATAAAATTAAAATTAATAAAAATATATCAAGATGGATGTTGAATTAAAGAGCATAAAATTTTAAAAAATATGGTGAAATTAAATCATAAAAACATAAATAGATAAAAAGATATTTCAATTTAAAAATAAAGGTTATTTTTTAATTAAAAAGTGACACGTGTCACTTTAAAATATGTTTCCTTAAAATGAGATGGATAGTCTAGATTGCATATAGCAAAAAGTTACTTTCTAAATATGAAAGTGTCTCAAATGCTTTATAATGTAGTAGTATAGAATAGATATGCAGTCATTGAGGCGACACATGTGGCCGGTCTGTGTTGTCGGTTATCAATGTTTTTCAAGAATCTAGTGTTTTTATTAGCAAAGAATCTATTATGTTTAAGTTCGTGTTATTTCAGCTTACTTTTAATCAGGGGCGGAGCTAGGGGGTTCCCGGGGGTGCACGGGAACCCGATGGAATTTTATCGCGTAGTGTATATATTTGCTAAAAATCTCACTTTTTTCAAAATGAACCCGGTCCCAAAATTACGTGTTACATAAATACATGTTTTATTTAATTAGTCAAATATGTTAAAAAATTTGTGCACCTGATGACTTAATGCTCTGGATCCGCCCCCTGCTTTTAATATAACTAGTGAAGTTGTAAGTACAATAACACCAAATTTCAACAGATATTGAGTGACGGCTATAAAATATAATCTAGTTTTATAACTCATTTACAAATATCATATAATTATGATTCATATGCATTTCTAAATTTTAAAACTATAAAATTATTGGGAAACCCGATGGCAACCCGTTTTTTGCTATTCGGGTATCCATGACCCGTTTTCAACTATTCAGAAGATAAGACACTTTAGGACAACCCGGCCCAAAGGATAATATCGATGCAATTAATGAGGCCCGACATGTCTCTCTCCCCTTAATTAACATATATACTATTTATCGTTATAATTACGACATCAGTTTCTGTCGTTTTTGCATTGGGCTCCTCTGAGCCTGCTCTGTTTGGCCCATTATGTGATCGTTTATTTTTTTTCTTTTTTAGCTGTGTCCATCACACACATAGATATACCGATTTCTTGAACATTCTTCACAGTTTCTTCCCCATATCTTTTTTTACACACATGATACCGATTTCTTGAAGCTTCTTCAAAACTTCTTCCTATAAGTTTTCTGTGGGATTCATCAACACTAGTAAATCATATGTCGGTATGTACTTTGTTTCAGGTTTTCATTTTCAATGTTTTTTTATATTGATATTAGGGTTATAAAATTTATTCAGAATGATATTCATGATAATAATAAGCACTGAAATTAATCAACTCAATTAGTATTTCGGGTAGCTTATTTAAATAGATGATTGTGTTTTACTAGCTTGAAAAATTGCGTAAGGGGGTGTTTGGGATTGCTTATTTTCTTAAGGGTTCGTATTTGCTTATTATAGTTTATAATAAGTTAACAGCTAGATTTTTGTCAGAGCTAGCTGCTATTATAATTTAGAAATACAGTGACACTAAACTTGGTGGTGGGTGCAGATGGTAGCGGAGACTACTAGACCGTGGCTGCCGCTATGGCAGGTACCTCGAAAAAGAGCTACATAGGGTACATGGTAAGGGTAAAGGCAAAAGTGTATTGCGAAAATGTGGAGGTTCCAAAAGGGGGAGACAAACATAATGTAGTGTTGAGGGTTTAAGTGCCTTACCTTGCTGATCATGTCATCAAAGTGCTTGATGGAAAGTTTTTTTTCGCTCTGAGTTGTTATAGATAATAGAGGTAACATATATGACTTTTATCATCATGTTTTTTTTATTTATTTGTTACTCCTACCCTTTTTGGTTTAGTGAAACGTGTTTATGTGTGTAAAATCAAGCTGTTAAAAGATCCATTGCCTTTTTTTCCGTTCGCTAATTTATAACGATTTGGCAACTAAGAGTGATACTTTTGGATAGTTGGGATTTGAAAAATAACATTGACGTGCGTTATTGAAAACGTTTGCTTCTTTTTCTCATTAGTGACTACCCGGTTATTGATTCCATGGTATCCGGAATATATTTTTATAATTATGATACCTCTATTTGCAGGGTAACGGAATACTTAGGAACCAATATAAAAGTCATCAAAAGGTTGTGTTGATCGCACCGAACCTTCTACAAATTATGTTATTAATGAAAGGCTGAAAGCTAGATGTTATTATATTCGAAGGGGATTCAAAGGATATAGGGTCCTTTTGTCAACACTACTTGCACTACTTCTGATCTGGGCTGTGAGTACTACTAAATAAACTAACCATATTTGCTCTTCAGGTTTTCAAATTCTATGTAATTTCAATTTTTGACACATATCTTTTTGCTTATAAGTTTACTTTGTTGTTTATAGACATCGATGAAAAATGATGAGTTAGTGGATTATAATGAGGTAGTGGAAAATGATGAGGCTGTGAAAGAAATAGAAACCCGAGTTGAAGTAGAAACTAATGTTGTGAATGTTTCATATGGAGACCATGCCAGTCAACCTTAGTAATTTGCATACATGGTTGGAGCTGAAGAAGTCAGGAATACCAACAGGTCAGTTTACATTTCTGCAAGTATGATCATGTTGTTTACAGTTATGGTGTAAATTTTTGATTCACTTACTTATGAATGGGTCGATTCGGGTTATGTTTTGAAGTTTTGTCTATAAATGTCAAATGAGAAATCAAGCTTAAATTTTCTAGCCACATAGGTTACATCTATGTATTGCTTGGTCTCCTTATAAAATCCAGTTGTTGAACACTTACCAATACATGTTCATTAACATCTTAAGAGTATTGTACCACTTTTATTGCAAAATTACAAGTTAAAAAACATTGTTGCCTCAGTTATTATCAATTTTGCTTCGGAAAATCAGTTTCTTGAAACCAACGAAATTCAATAGTGTCTTTGTCATTATACCTGAAGGTTGAAGGTGGAAAACATTTCTTGCAGCACTCATGATTGGCCTTATAAAACCCATCATTCGGTTTATGGTCGTTACAACCCGTACCTCTTTAAAATTCGCTTTTGGCGCTGAAATTAACTTAATACAATGTGTTAACTCCTTGCTAAAAGCCTCAAACCATTTCATAGATATATGATCGTAACAACTTTCTATTGTGAACTCGACGCCTTAGCACTTATTTTTCATAAAAAAATATCTATTCTTAGGAAAGAAAATATGTTTTAGCTAAAGTACGTCTTTATTCTTGATTTTTTGTAGTTTGCAGGCCAATATTGAAGATTCCTACGTCTTTCATGATGCCTATTGCACGTATGTTGGTGCGGTTTTGTACAATTTTAGCTCCATATGGGATAAGATCACTGGCTTTATGCAGACGGTCCTAGGGGTGGAAGAGCCACGAGCACGAGCCGAGTAACCAATTCAAAAGAATCAGATACGTGTTACTAGCCAGGGAAGGATGCGTAGCTATATCACATATGTCATGACTTTGCTCAAGGTAATTTCAAAATGATCATTTCTGCTCATGCAATGCTACATGGTTTCGGTATATTGCTAGAATTTGCAAATGATTTTTGCATTTAGCATACAATCTTTTTTTAATTTATCTATAATAGACTCATATAACCATCTACAACATTTCATAAACACGTGATGTATTGTAAATGGCTATTTAGGTTTCCTACCACGGTTAGTGGATTGCTGTCAAAAGAGAAGTGCCACAAGCCTTTTGCTGCCATGCTATTTTCAAAGATCTTTTAACTTCAAATATGCATTAGAGGTTCTTTATTATATATAATTGTTGCTATTTTGCATAATGTGTCTTATCAACGATGGTAAAATATAAACCATTAGCGTGTTAAATGTAACTCCAAAAGTGTTAG
>BQNB010186283.1:0-12142 GCA_026074375.1 Tanacetum coccineum
CATGCTTGCTTAAATCCAACAGTAACTTTGTTTCTTGAATTTCTCTTAACTTTATAAAAATGTTGAACAGGTTTTGTGAATAGTTTAAATTGAGATCTTTAAAGATTTAAAGAAACATATGAAGCTTAGAACACAATTATAAAACTCACTGAATTTTCATTAAGAATTGAATTACAAGTACATGAAAAACTTTTTAAACTTAAAAACACTTAAAACTATTTTAAATACTACACTTGAACTACTTAAAAAACTCTTAAAAACTACTACAGCCACAATGGCTTTACAAAGCTTTTATAGTAGAAAAACGACTAGGACTTGTTCTTCTTGTCTTCTTTCTTTTGTGCTTTCTTGTAGACACAACAAGAGGGTTGTGTTTGTTGTGAGAGTGCAAAGTCAAGCAAATCCTGGCCCTTTAAAATTCTTGATGCCCAAGCCGAATCCTCTCAACCATTGATTGGTTTTGGTGGGGGTTTGGATTGCCAACATGGCAATCCCATGTGGGTGTAGGGTTTAGTGATTGTGAGGTTTTTGGATGTTTATGGAGAGTCAACCAAGGTGATAGAGACAGCTTGTGGGGTTGGGAGTTTAGGCGGGAAACGACTTGAGAAGATAAACAGTGTTTTAAAACGTTGGGGGGGTTGAAGTTTGTGGGTTGGGCAACAATGGTCCCTCAAAGATATAACCCTTATTGCATCCATGGTCCTTGTGTTGTTATAGTTTTGGGGACTTGGCAAAACAAGTCCCCAAAGGTTATATCACCTTTTGCAATACTCGTCCTTGGTGTATTAAAAGTTTATGGACTTGGCAGTTTCACCCCTTGGAGTATATCTTTGCCAAATTGGCAGTTTGGCCCTTGTCTTCATTTCCTCCCTTTTCTTCATTAAATACAAGTTTAGGGATTTAGCAATTTTAACCCTCAAACTTATATTCCTTCACATGTTGACTTTTGGATTTGTCGGGGTTGACTTGGGTTGACTTTCAGGCTTGGGCTTGGACTTTGACTTTGTCTTTTTCCTGCTTTTCCTTTCCGAGTCTGGTTTTGTCGTTTTGGCTTCGTTTTTCGTCTTTTTCTTAGATATCAGTTCCTGCACAATACAATTAGCAAAACAAGCGTATATTTGGCATTTTAAGTCCGTTTTTGGTTATTTTAGCTCGTTTTTAAAGGTAAAAGGTATGTGTAATTAAACACATACCAAAATCCCCCATACTAAGGTATTGCCGTGTCCTCACGCAATGTTATGAAGTAAACATTTACGAAAACTAAGAATCTCAAACACCCTCGACTAATAACCTCGAAAAGTAGCTAAGTGTTCATCGAGGAAATTAAAGACTCAAGAGTTTTGAAAATCCCCGCCTTTACCAATTTTTTGTATGTACACCTATTCTACCATCTTTTTGTATTTTTCAGTTTTCTAGAACGTTTTGACTTTCGTTATTTAATAACTTTGAGGGATTATAGAACAAGATGCATTTCGATCCGAGAATGCCCCAAAAAGGATAAATTCATCGTTCCCGACTTTTCACTTATTCCAAACCAAGCTTAAAACGAAATCACTGTTAATTATGAGTTAAGATGCTAACACTACTCATATTTGCAATTTGTAAACTTTTCACTCCCGACAATTTACATCTTTAATGTGTGTGTGCTATTTTGAATTTCAACCATGGATCAATGTTTGCAATATTCTATGTTTCACGTTCCACCCGAGAATAATGAGTTTAAAGGCGAGATCATCCCATGTAGCGACTTTCGTCTCGGCACATCCCAACCTTGCGGTTAAGTGACCAGGCTTTTGACACCCCACAGAGACTAGTATCGGGACTCACGGACCTTAGGTTTCAAAAACTCTCAGGTTTTCTGTAAGCACATAGCTTATAAAATATAATAGCCAAAGTTCAAAAGCATATTCGAGTTTAACAAAAAGAGATCTTTTATTTACACTTAACATTAACTATTTACGCAATTGTAACCCTCGACCTTTTAGAAGGCTGCAACATCGGTTGTGAGCCGGCAAGATGCAGCAAACTTTTATCAGTCTCGGATAATTATTCTTACTATGGGCTTTCTTTAGAAGGTTGTAACATCGGTTGTGAGCCGGTAAGATGCAGCAAACTTTTATCAGTCCACAGTTTATATTTATTTCTTATCATTTTTTTTCATTTTCTTTTTCATTACACTTTATATTTCTTTTTGAAATATTCAGTATAAATTTGCGAACTAAGCTCGAAGTTTTTAGCCAATATACTACATAAAATATTGAGTTAAGTTTAATTTCCAAAAGTAAGCACGTATATTAATCAAGTAAGAATCTTATGTGACATGGGAGAAAAAGCAACAAATTAACACACATGACTCTTAAGATTCTCCAAATTACTCCTTCGTTTAGCATCCCACTCATACTTAACACTATCATTTTTCGTTCTTCGTGAATATTCGCGAACGCTTAGTCTAAAAGTTAAGGAACAAGCTAGAGCTCAACACGCTCGATCGAGTCAAAATTTATTCTTATTCTACCCAGCAGGAATACAAAATTGTGACAAAACACTTATTTTATTTTTGAAAATTTTTAAATTTTTTCATTTTTTTGAAATTTTTGTGGTAAAAACGGGATTACGTGAAAACAACGCTGCAGGCACAATCAAATCGAAGAATCCCCCATCACTAGAATGAAACATCGTCCTCATGTTTTTACGAGGGTTTTCTACGTAAATTTCCTAAGCCCGTTTATGAAAGTATGCTTAAAGAAATCGATAGTGATAAGATTAGGATATTGGGATTCCCAAATGAAGCTGAGGATTGTGAAGCTCTTGTGATCGAAGGACAAATAGCACGAGAGACTTCAAAAATCCAGGACATCCTGGACAATACAGCACAAAACACAACACATGGAAAAGGAAAGAGGCAAGCCTCCTCACAACAACTAAACACTTATTCATAAACTAGCATACTACTACTACTGATAAACTAGGATAAGCATGGGGTGCCTCCCACGAAGCGCTTGTTTAGGGTCACTAAGCTTGACCAATTCCTCTGAATTCATTATCCATAGGAATGTATGGAGTCAGGAAATCAATATAGAGAGAATCACCTCCAAAGTATTGCTTGAGACATGACCATTTAACTTTGAAGTTTTGGCCAGGAGTTCTGAGATAACTCATCGGTGGCATATGGAAAAAGTTAAACAATAGGGTAAATGGTCCTGCCAACGGATTCAACTATGCCGGAGAAAATTTTCAATCTTGAAGTTTAAAGAGAGGACTTGAATCCACCGACGTGGAAAACGCGGTTTTTGATCTTTGGCGTCATGAATTCGACTTAGTTTTCCTCTTTTGTAGATCAAAGGAATTTTCATAGGCTTGATTGTTATCCCAAAAGCTTAATCCATTTCACAACAATAAGCTATACCAATAAGCAAAATAGTAAAAAGAAGAGAGAGAAAAGTTGGAAGTTTATTAGAGGAGAAACTAGAAAGGTGGAATATTACAAACTCACACAAACTATGCCAATGGTACACCAACACCCTCTCCATGTGTGGAGAGGGTTCTTTTATACCCTTGAGCCATAAGTGGCAATTCTGGGCTTTTCAACTTGGGCCGGCTTGGCTAAACTGGGCTTTGAGCCCGTAACACGACAATATTAATTAACAAATTCCAAGAGCCTGTTGAACCCGACTAGCCTATTACTTGAACACGACTAGTTATTACTATAAATACCGATAACAAGTCTTGTTCGCTTATATAAAATTTAAGGCTAACAACTCCCCCAATGTTAGGTCTCTTTCTTCAAACCCTCCCTCCGTGACCACCGATGACTTGAAGATATGACATTTACGTTTATGCTTTTCCTTGTTTTGGTCCTTGTCATGTTTGTAATTGCTTTGTCAATCATCCATCTATTGTGATCTTGATCTTGAGCCTTTATCTTTATGACTTTGAGTCTTAAATCGTTATCTTGCATCATCTCTTTGACTTGAAACATCTTGAATTGACTTTTCTTTGACCAACTTGTGCTCTTGACCAACATGCTCATACTTGTTACATTCTTGTTTGACATATATGATTATAAGTCTAACAATCTCCCCAATTGATGATTCTTTATTTGACTTTGAGGCTCTTTGATAGTGGGGAAGAGAGAATCATCTAATTTGACGGATGAATGATTGACTTGAAAGCTTAAGTATGAGACATGTGGTTTAAGATTCCGACTACGCTGGAATGAGGCTGCAACACCGTCGACTAAAGACCTGAAATAATATTGTTAGTATACAAGAATGAATATGGCTTTGTCATTCATCTTGACTTCGGTTGCATTAACCTCCGGTTTCCCGTTTTATAGTATAAATACTATACCTGTGATCAGGTAGATTCAAAGAATCTCCTTGACAGGGTTTCCAGCTCAAGCGAAGGGATCTTACCTAACACAGTATGTATAGATTCACCATGCTTGCTAGTTCTCATTACCGGAACGTCTCAAAGCAGACAACACGGTAAGAGTGAATCAGATAGTTACTATCTTTCTGATTAAGTCGTCAATTCATTTACTGGATCAAAATTGATATCCAGTTATCACAAGCTTGATTCATGTAGAATCTTGCAAGTCACCTACCAAGAGCTTGTTTGATGTTGGCTCAAGCAGGATTTCCATCTTCACTGTGAATACTTAAGTATCACTCGGATGTTCTGGTAAGATCTCAAGGATAATGCGTAGGACTCTTTGTTACAACTTGTGAACTTTATGTTGTTTAGCAAGTGTATTTTTAACATTGTGTCCTAATGAGATTAATAATTTGATCTCTTCTTGATCTAACTCGCTTTGTGCACTTTTGGTTTATAATCGGAGCTGGACCAGACTGCCAACCTAATCAATAGCCAACAATCTCGGAGTGAGGAGTCAATAAGATAACGGTGTACTCCATGACAAATGGAACAGAGTCTCGTTGTTTAGAGAAACCCTGAAGGCATGGAAGGGTTTAGCATTGCATCACTGTTGTCCATGAATGTCGTCTATTCAATATCAACAATCATCTTTGTAATTAATGATAGCTTATGTGGAGTTTCCTTCTTTCACCCTTTATCCATACACTTCATTTCATCTCTTCAACCCCTCTCAATGCTTACCAAGACGTCATTACTACACCTTGTTATGATTGTTCCATGTTAGCTCAATCTTAGTCGCGATTTTCCTTATACACATTTCTTCTCCATCATACCTAAGACTGCTATTGTCAAACTATGGAGTTCCTTGGGTAGATCCCCTCCGTTCTGGTTGGATCGTAGAATATACCTAACCTAACCCACCATTATGACTTCAGAAATCACTTGTGAAATTAATAGGTTGTATTGGGTAAGAGAGAATCGTACCATAAAACCATTTTCTGACATTTGTATTTTCAAAAACTCCCCCACACATGTTGCTCTGAGATTCGAAATGTTTAGCACATGAAGGAAAGAGTTGCACTTTGAGTCTTAAAGATCACATTCGTCTATAGCATATTTTAATCACATTTTCTCCCCTTATTTTAAATAATAAAACACTTAGTATTTGAAATACCAATTGATTAAAATTTGACATGAAAAATTCCATGGGGAGGAAAAATTATCGACGATGATTTGCATGAATTCATTTTCCGGAATTGCTCCCCCTATCAACATCAATGTGGGATACCAATATTTATTAAAACTTGACATTGGAATAAAAAATTGATATGACACTACAAAATGTTGAAGACGGAGTGAGATGCCTTAGTGAAAATGAATATATTATTAATTGACATTAAGTTTCCACATTTTAATTTCACAAAAGAGTGTTTTGGAAATACAAAAATTGACATTTTAATATATGTACCCAACACATTAAAAGGCTTTGTTTTAAAAAGCTCCCCCTCAGAAAATTATTCGAGGAAGGGAGTGTTGAACACACAATTTTAACAAATACCACTTTTTATAGAAAAATACCACAAATTATATTGTAGACAATTTTGACATTGAAAGTTCTTTTTGAAAAATTGTGTTCAACGATTTTAAAAACATGATAGAAGACTTCTCTTCTATTTTAGAGTAAGCGCACTGAAGCGTACACTTCCCTGTTACATTCGGGACCGAGTTATGCACTGAAATGTACATAAGTCATTGAGAAAAATTTAGAAATGACATGTTTTGAAAGCATTTGAAACTCTCGCTCGAACTTCATTTACACGCCCGTGTCGATGTTAATCAACATTTCTAGGTACGTAAATGTTATCGATTCCAAGAGACATGTCGAGAAGATTCTTTTTGGTATTTTTTGAAATTTTTTTGATTTTATATTTTGTTTTTCTAGGTTTTATATTTTTCTATTTTCTTTTTCAAAATTTGTATAAATCAAAAATAAAGAGAGAATAAAAATATTTACAAAATTGAAGTTTCTATTAGCAGTGACAGTTGTGGCTAGAGTTGAAGTGGATGAAGTTGAATCAGGTTGTTGTTGACGTTTATTTGATGCATCAGTAGTAGTGACAGCGGAAGACTTTAAAACAACTTGATTTTCTCCATTGAAATATTCGTCGAACAAAGGACCGAATAGCACATCCAGCTCATTTGACGTTGTTACTGTCGCAACTGCTTGATGAACTTCTGTTGACACTGTGGTGCGAGGCTTGAACCGTTTTGTTCAAACGTCGTTTGACATTGAGGTTCGAGGCTTGATCTGTTGTAATCAAACGTCATTTTTCTGTATCATCATCTGTGAATCCACTTTGACAATGGTTTCTGAGATATCATCCTTTTCAGCAACCATACTCTGAGATTTTCCTTGTTGACATTACAAAGGTACCGCACTTAAAGCAAGACTTTGTTCCTTCTGACATTGTTGATGTACTGCACTTATATCCAGAGTTTGTTTGTCATTCATGAATATGAGGGAATAATCTACATTTGAACCATGTGGGGGTTCACTGTCAACCTTGCTTGTGCAAGAGTCGAATAACTTTCCTGTAGGAATCTACCTAAGACCAACAGATTTGAAAATTCTACCCGTGGGTTTCCACCTAAGATCAGATCTAGGAGATGTTTTCTCAGACACAACGGAAGTCTTATTAGGAGAAAACCTATGTCCTGTAAAGATCTGTCTACTAGGTTTCTGAGTAGATACTATCTTTTGATCTACGGTTAGATACTGTTTGGGGTCTTATTAGATTGAATCTCAGCAACGTGAATTTACTATCCTTTAGAGTTTTTTGTTAACACGCATCATGATTTGCCTTACATACACACCTATAACAGTAAACAAACAAAGTTTTTTGGAATACAAAAAAGAACTAGAACTCTTAGAGTGATCTGCTTTGGGCAAAACCGTTATCGTAATGCGACTACTCTTAGATACAGGCAAACTCCTAGATGTTCGATTGTTGCTCCTAGGTTTTGGTTTGCTACCATCAGCAGTGCTTTGAAATCTAGCAGAAGGCATCACGCTAGTTTTTGAGTTCCTATCTCTTTCTTGTGTCTTTTTCCTAGCTTCATCTAGATAGTGATTATGAACCATGTCATTTGAACTAAATCTTGGCATGGTTCTTGAACTATTCCTAGATTCGCTAGATGCAATCACATGATGAGGTTTTGCAAAGGCGGATTTCGTTTTCTTAGGCACATAATGTTGAGTGATTGGTATGACAAAATTCTTATTCACATCAACTTGGGAGGCAAACCGTTGTTTTGACATTTGAGGCCTTTTAGATTTAAACGCATTCGGTTGTCTAACAACTGATTGGTTTCTTAGTGATTGTAAAACCGGTTTCCCCAAGACTGATGTTTTATCAAACTTAGTGATCTTATACTATATCCATTTATACTTCCTTAAGTCATTTTTTAAAGCAGCAATTGCAAAAACCTTTTCCTGAATCTGAGCTTTTAAATCAGCATTATTAGCAAGCAAAGAAGTTGTCTGTTTCTGTAGTCTTAGATCTCGTGATTTTAATAAGAATCACACAAATCTTTGAAGCTTGTTTTCAAATCTCATTTTCCTGTACGTAATGTAGCCACACAATTCTAAATCGATGTCCATTGTTTCCAGTACATCAATTTTCCTTTTCAATTTTGGGCTTATTACTTGTCTGTTTCAAAATTAGACCATGTTGCCCTTATTTTAAGTTTGATTTGATATTTAAGTTCGAGAGCAATGCAATGTGCTTCCATTTTCTTAAAAATCTTTTTTGAAATTGGGCAACTGTCTCTTTGAGCAAAATATTTTCAGACTCGAGTGATTGTTTTGAGTATTCAGTTGTCTGGTTTATCAGTGAGAATCAAGCATATGACTTTTAACTTGACATTTTTCAGGATACTGGTCAACCCTACCTTCATTAATGATTTCAGGTTGCTCAGTATGCTGTTGTCCGATAGCAAAGATATTACATTCAGCAGTCAATTGTACCTCAGCCATTGGCTCTTCGTCATATATGGGTCTGATATCTGCATCATCAGCATATGTATCATTCCCTGACCTGCTGTTGTCATCTTGCACTGTTGAGTCTGTCCTAATGCTTTCTGTGTCAACCAAATCAGCATCCAATGCTTTACCCGTATCAATCTTACTCTCTTGCGTCTGCATCTGTCTTTTATTCACCCTTCTTTCATACTGTCTTTTATGACGTGTTCTTTCAGCAACGACTTCTAACATTACCTAGGTGTTGGAGTAGTGTATCTTTGAAGTGTTGAACGTCGTACCATGTATTCAACACTAAAAGTATGTGTCTGTCATTGACTATCATAATCCAATGTAAACTTTGAATCGATAACTTTTGGAAACTGGTTTGGTTACCACCCAATGCTTCCATGGATCCATCTTTCTTGAAATTCATCTTTTGTCAAGTGCTTTTGTAGTTGAGCTACTTGAGGAGCATTGTTCCTCTTGTGAAAGTATCAACATCTTGACCAAAGATTGACATGAATGCCCGTCTGAATCCATGTTCGATGTGAGTGCCTTTTAAGTCATCTTTTGAAAGAACTTGAAGGTGTGAATGAAGAGATCGAAAATATGCCATGCATCTTTCTTTTGCTTTTGACATCTTGTATTTGATTGCATGCACATCTTTTGTTTCAGAATTCAAGCTGCATTCCTTTACTAATTTGCTGGATGCAGTCTCTGAATTACTGTCTTCTTTCTCAGAACAAGTGTTTTGTATGACAACTAAATCAACTTTCAATGAATCAACATTCAATGCTGGAATTGGATGTGAATGATCTTCTTGTGTTTGCATCAACTTCTTTTGTTTCAACAATTGTGGAGTTCGTTGTTGATGAAGAATTAACTCAAGCATGTATTTCCCGAGGGAATCCATGTTAAAGATCATTGCATCGTAAAATGATTGAGCATCATATCTTGTATAATTCTGCATACGCGCTTTTAATTCTGAATTGAAAGTATTTTCAAACGTTGTTCTGAGTTTTGTCAAAGTAGTCTTGCAATCAGTCTGAGAAATTATTTCTTTGGTAAGATGATTTTCTAGTAAATCCAAGTCTTGAGAGAATGTTCTCTTGAAGATATGCATGTTACCAAAATCTTGTAAAGTTTCTATGAGAAACTTGAGTTGTGACTGAATTGCTCGAAGATTGTTCATGCATTTAATTCTTGAAAGTTGTGTCTGCTCTTGAACTTTAGAAATTGAACAAGAAGAAACTGTGTCATTCTGAAGAACACTTGATGTTTGAGTTTGCAAATTGTTATTTGAGTTTGACATTGTGAATGATGTTGTGAATGGATATCGGATCTTAAGTGTTATGAAGTGTTGATTGTATTGTTGTGTAGAGAATGCAATTAACTTCCACGGGATTTTACAAATCTTTGATTAAAACCGAGAAAAGAATCGTATCTTTCGCGGGATTTTACAAAATCAAGAAGAAACCGTGAATGAATAATTAATTGACGTTTCAAGTATGATTAAGTTGATTGTTGGTTTGATTGTAAGGTTTGTTTATGTTAATTGATTGTATGTTAAGTCCAAAATGAAGTTCTAAGTCCTTGAGGTTTGTTGTCTAAAGAAGGTCAAGGTGTAGCAAGTCTCAACGAAGAACGATTGTCAAATCTCAACCAAGAATGTTTGACAAATCTAAATAGACAAATCTCAAGAGGCAAGTCTCAAGAGTAGGCAAATCTCAAGAGGCAAATCTCAAGATTAGGCAAATCTCAAGTGACAAAACGCAAGATTTGTTGAGATTTGGGCAGCATAACGTTTAGATTTGTTATAAAAAAGGGTCTTCAATGAGGCAAAACGCAGTAACAAATCTCAACCTGTAGACAAATCTCAAGAGCAAAACGCAGTGACCAAAACAAGCAAAACGCAGTGACCAAAACAAGCAAAACGCAATGACCAAAACGCAGTGAGAGCAAAACGCAATGACCAAAACGCAATGAGAGCAAAACGCAACTTTTGTCAAAACGCAACGACTTTTGTCAAAACGCAATGAAATTTGGTCAAAACGCAATGAAATTTCTTCAAACACAACCTGCAATCAAACGAATGACCAACACGGCAACCAAAAACTCAAAACCGCAACATGAAGAAGTCAAAACGCAACATGAAAAAGTCAAAACGCAACATGAAAAAGTCAAAACGCAACATGAACTTTTCCAGTTTGTCAAAATGCAACGACGAAATATACGACTTTTTCTTCAAAAAATGGCCTAAAAATCACCCTTTTTGACCTTTTAGCTTGATTTCTCTTGCACAATTAGCTACCTTATGCCTAGATCTTGTTTAATAACATAAACATTCACACATCTAAGCCCAAAAATTCAGGTTTGATTTTTTTCTATTGACTTCTTTTTGACCCACGAATTTCAATCACTAAACACCCCTTTAGCTCTGGTACCACATGTTATCCCGAAAGCTTAATCCATTTCACAACAATAAGCTATACCAATAAGCAAAATATTAGAAAAGAGAAGAGAGAAAAGTTGGAAGATTTATTAGAGAGAAACTAGAAAGGTGGAAGATTACACACACACACAAACTATGCAAATGGTAACCAACACCCTCTCCATGCGTGGCATGTGGGCTTTTCTACTTGGGTCGGGCTTGGCTAAACTTGGGCTTTGAGCCCGTAACACGGACAATATTAGATTACAATCCAAGCCTGTTGAACCCGAATAGCCTATTACTTAACAAGACTAATTACGACTAATAAGACCGATAACATTCTTGTTCGACTTATATAAAATTAAGGCTAACATTGATCATGCAATTCACTTAATTCATTGAGCTGAACTTTGCGTTGATCACCCGCTGTTTGGAGATCAAAGTTTGCATTTTTAAGGGCCCAGTAAGCTTTGTGCTCCAACTCAATCGGTAGATGACATGCCTTTCCATATACAAGCTTGTATGGAGTACACCCGATGGGTGTTTTGTATGCTGTACGGAAGGCCCAGAGAGCGTCATCTAGTTTATCCGACCAAGAGGCACGGTTTTTGCCCACTGTCCTTTCAAGAATTCATTTTAAACCACGATTTGATACTTTAACCTGCCCACTCGTCTGGGGATGATACGCGGTGGAGAGACGATGAGTGACTCCATATTTAAGCATGACCTTTGCAAATTGGTCATTGCAAAAATGCGTTCCACGATCACTGATCACCAAATCTGGCAAAGAGAGATTTGAGAAATTTGCAAACTACTCGGGCGTCGTTGGTGGGGAGCGCCTTTGCTTCAACCCATTTTGACAGGTAATCGACAGCCACAAGTATGTATTTGTTTCCTCTAGAAGATGGGAACGGTCCCATGAAGTCTATGCCTCAAACGTCAAAGATTTCACATACTTGGATAGAATTTTGAGGCATCTCATCACGTTGTGAAGTTTTTCCTTGACGTTGGCACGAGTCACAGTTCTTGACAAACTCGTGGGCATCCTTGTAAATGGTGGGCCAAAAGAAGCCGGAATCAAAGATCTTTTTGGCTGTGAGGTTTGCACCATGATGTCCCCCGGTGGGTCCATTGTGGCAAGCTTCGAGAATGTCGAGAGCTTCCTTGAAAATAATGTTTCACGTCCTTGAAGAACTTATTCTTCTGTTGGGTTGACATGCCCTTCACAACGAAGTTACCCGCGTGATAATTTGCAAAATCGGCAAACCACGGGGTTCTAGAATCTCCACGAAAGGTCACCATATTTAACGTCT
>BQNB010186284.1:0-12142 GCA_026074375.1 Tanacetum coccineum
AAAAATGGGAGTGTTACATTACGTGAAGACAAGGAAAAATGCAAGTAAGATCAAATCGAAAGATCCCCCCATACTAGAACTACACATTGTCCTCAATGTGAGACTGTCACCCCCATACTAATTTCAAGGCATAATCCAAATATTAAGGGGTCTCGATGCAAATCTAAAGCCGTTTATTAATTATGCTAATAGATAAACGTGAATCAATAAGATCTAGGATATCGGATTTCCATATAAGCATGCGAATGATTAAAGATCGAGTGGACGATGGACAAAACCACGAGCACGAGAGTCTTCATAATCTAGGGCAATCCTAGACACAAAACACAAAACACGAAACACAAGAAAGGAAGAGGCGAGCCTCCTTACATCACACTTATTAATTAACATACTACTACTAGGGATAAGCATGGGTTGCCACCCGCGAAGCGCTTGTTTTTGTTAACCGTGTTGGGGCACAAACCTCGAGTACTGGTTTGATTACAGTTTATTACGTTAAGGTTCGGTGTCATGAGCTTAGGGCAATAATACATGTTTTAGACTATTGAATGTGTTTCATAGTCTACTATTACTTCGATCTTGTGGTCCACGCTATTTCCTGATAAACCTATGAATTCACTCAACAATTTTGTTGACGTTTTAGCATGTTTTAATCTCAGGTGCTGAGGCATAAGCTTGGATGGGAGCCGTGACGGATATCTATTAGAGGGATTCTGATTTCTTAAATTCAATGAAACTTTTGTCTTATAAAATCTTAATGTCTTTTTATCAAAACTATGGGACCTAACGTGAAAACTCTGATCTTTTGTAATGACATTAAATGAATCTTATTTTTAACGTTCATTTCAGGTCGTTTTCTATATCTTGATTTTTGTACTTTGACGTAGCACCTCATTGTTTCCTTTCCGTTGTGACCTGATTTTGGGGGTGTTACAATATATAAGAAAAAAAAAATCCACTAATGACCTTTTGCTTTCTACCCCTCACGTGGGTTTAATTTTGAAGAAAGAGACTTTCAAGCCTTTTCTTAAACCAATCGCCAATCGCCGCTACGTCACGAAGAACCGAAACTACCTCGACACCTCGAATACCTCTAAACCTCAATCTAACACTCGAACTTCGATGACCACAATAAACCTATGGCTCTGATACCACTTGTTGGACAATTACGACAACAAACCCGAAGTTCGATCGCGGAACGCTAGATCGCGAGTTGTATCGAGCACAAGTAGCGAACACGAGAGACTACAAAGAACCGACAAGAATATGCACACGTTATACCCTCGTACCAAACCTTTATTAAAACCCTAATAAAGCTATTACAACGAGGAAGAAGAATGAATAACTAGCATCCCCCTTATCTCTATTTATAGGGATGCGGGGGTAGAATACTTTCCTAATTCAAACAGGAAACTTCTTGCCTTGCAAGACAAGCTTAACTAATCCTAGTTAGAGTCTATATTCCTAATCTAAATTACAATGTACACTTAACCCCCTAACATTTATTTAAGTTTATTCCTAATATACAACAATTTCCACCTTAGGAGTAACACTTAACATAATCGATACTCAGCATCTTCATATAATGCTGGAACCTCGAACCGGGGACCGCCATGTTAACCAGGCCTTGTACTTGAGTAATTTCCCTAGATTAGCTTTCATAGACACCTTCACTTTCTTCTTTTCAGCAACATTACCCTATGTACCCTCTTGACCAGGTACTCCGGTTACCGTAATATGTGCCCCCACCTTTATCCTAAAGTGTACCTTTTCCTGCTCCTTTACCAAACAATCCGTGTTTGTCTTCTCTTCAGGTTGCTTGTCCTCCAACCGTCTTTGAGCCACTACAACATCATCATTACTAACCTGAAAAACCTCAGCTTCATGATCCCCTTGAGCTCCCTGCAGTTCCACCTCAAACCAAACACGTTTTTCATCTTGTACTCCATGGAATCCTGTTTCAACACCAGGACCAAGTTGTTTGAACCCAACTTGTTTGTGACCAAGTTGTTTGAACCCAACTTGTTTAGAACCAAGTTGTTTGAACCCAACTTGTTTTGAACCTCCATGCTTTTGTACACCAAAAGTTATCACTTTTGCTTCCAAAGTATACACACAGTTCTTTTTCCTGATCCTAGTCATCATAACCCGACAACCTTTGATCACCTTGATTCTACCCATCTGCATCTTCACAGTATAACCCTCTTTTTCAAGAGTAACCAATGAAATCAAACTTCTTCTTAACCCTGGAACATACCTGACATCCTCCAGTATAAAGCTTGATCCATCATGCAGATGTATCTTCACTTTCCCTGTCCCTTTGATAGTGCATGTCCTGTTATCACCTAACTGAACCGAACCACCATCAAAAACCTTAAATTCATACAAGAAATCCCTCCTATGTGTCATATGATAAGACCCACCTGAATCCATTACCAATTCAGTCATCTCATCGTTCCCAACTACCATTAGGGCTTCTCCAAAGTAGGCGCTACCCTCGTCATCAGAAGAATCAGAATCCTGATCACGCTTACCCTTCTTGACGAACCCATTTGACTTCTTCTTTGGACAGTCTCTCTTCAGATGATCATCTAAATGACATATGAAGCACTTGAGTTTACCAGTTCCACCTCTTGACTTGAACCGCGAACTTCCATCAGAATGAGCTTTACCTGAATGATCTGACCTTCCCTTTACATATAACCCATCATCAGCCTCTTCCTTTGTGCCTTCAGTTCTTTTCTTCAACTCCCTTGAATTCAGAGTCGCCAGAACATCCTCCATTGTCAAGGATTCCCTCCTATACAACAATGTCTCCACAACGTTTTCATAAGACAATGGCAACAACGTAAGTAACATGAGTGCCTGATCCTCATCCTCAATCTTGATATCAATATTCGCCAAGTCAAGTATCAACTTATTAAACTCATCTATATGATCATCTAATTTCGTACCTGGACTCATATAGTACGTGTACAGCTTCTTCTTCAGATACAGTCTATTAGCTAAAGACTTAGTCATATACAGACTAGTTAGCTTCGTCCAAATTCCTTCAACAAATGTTTCCTTGTTAACTTCCCATAAAACCCGGTCTCCCAAGCATAGAATCAAGGTATTGTATGCTTTCTTCATTAAAGCAGATTTTTCTCCTGCTTCCATGTCCGCGGGTAATGTTTCTAATACAGCATCACATCCATGCTGTACCATTAAAGCGCGCATCTTTATTTTCCATAACCCGAAGTCATTCTTCCCATCGAATTTTTCGATGTCAAACCTAGTTATCGAACTAGCCATTCTTCTTCCTCGTTGTAATAGCTTTATTGGGGATTTAATAAAGGTTTGGTACGAGGGTATAACGCGTGCATATATTCTTGTCGGTTCTTTGTAATCTCTCGTGTTTGCTACTTGTGCTCGATACAACTCGCGATCTAGCGTTCCGCGATCGAACTTCGGGTTTGTTGTCGTAATCGTACAACAAGTTATAGAGATAATAGGGTAGAAAACTTTCCTAAATCAAATAGGAAACTCCTTTCCTTGTAAGACAAGCTTAACTAATCCTAGTTATAGTCTATATTCCTAATCTAAATTACAATGTACACTTAACCCCCTAACCTTTGTTTAAGTTTATTCCTAATATACAACAATTTCCACCTTAGGAGTAACACTTAAACATAATCGATACTCAGCATCTTCATCCAATGCTGGAACCTCGAACCGGGGACCGCCTTGTTAACCAGGCCTTGTACTTTAGTAATTTCCCTAGATTAGCTTTCATAGACTTCTTCACTTTCTTCTTTTCAGCAACATTACCCTCTGCACCCTCTTGCCCAGGTACTCCGGTTACCGTAATGTTTGCCCCCACCTTTATACCAAGGTGTACCTTTTCCTGCTCCTTTACCAAGCAGTCCGTGTTTGTCTTTTCTTCAGGTTGCTTGTCCTCCAACCGTCTTTGAGCCACTGCAGCATCATCGTTACTAACCTGAAAAACCTCAGCTTCACGATCCCCTTGAGCTCCCTGCAGTTCCACCTCAAACCAAACACGCTTTTCATCCTGTACTCCATGGACTCCTGTTTCAACACCAGGACCAAGTTGTTTGAACCCAACTTGTTTATGACCAAGTTGTTTGAACCCAACTTGTTTATGACCAAGTTGTTTGAACCCAACTTGTTTTGAACCTCCATGCTTTTGTACACCAAAAGTCATCACTTTTGCTTCCAAAGTATACACACAATTCTTTTTCCTGATCCTAGTCATCATAACCTGACAACCTTTGATCACCTTGATTCTACCCATCTGCATCTTCACACCCTCTTTTTCAAGAGTACCCAATGAAATCAAACTTCTTCTTAACCCTGGAACATACCTGACATCCTTCAGTATAAAGCTTGATCCATCATGCAACTGTATCTTCACTTTCCCTGTCCCTTTGATAGTGCATGTCCTGTTATCACCTAACTGAACCAAACCACAATCAACAACCTTAAAGTCATACAAGAAGTCCCTCCTATGTGTCATATGATAAGACCCACCTAAATCCATTACTAATTTAGCCTCTCATCATTCCCGACTACCACCGGGGCTTCTCTAAAGTAGGTGTTACCCTCGTCATCAGAAGAATCAGAATCTTGATTACGTTTACCCTTCTTGACGAACCCACTTGACTTCTTCATTGGGCAGTCTCTCTTTAGATAACCCTCTGAATGACATATGAAGCACTTGAGTTTACTAGTTCCACCGCTTAACTTAAACTACGAACTTCCACCAGAATGAGCTTTACCTGAATGATCTGACCTTCCCCTTACATATAACCCGTCACCAGTTTCTTCCTTTGTGCCTTCAGTTCTTTTCTTCAACTCCCTTGAATTCAGAGTCGCCAGAACATCCTCCATTGTCAAGGATTCCTCCCACACAACAATGTCTCCATAAAGTTTTTATAAGACGATGGAAACGACGTAAGTAACATAAGTGCCCGATCCTCATCCTCAATCTTGATATCAATATTCGCCAAGTCAAGTATCAACCTATTAAACTCATCTATATGATCACCCAGTTTCGTACCTTGACTCATATAGTATGTGTACAGCTTCTTCTTCAGATACAGTCTATTTGCTAAGGACTTAGTCATATACAGACTAGTCAACTTCATCTAAATTCCTGTAGCAGTTGTTTCCTTAGTAACTTCTCATAAAACCCGGTCTCTCAAGCATAGAATTAAGGTACTGTATGCCTTTTTCATCAAAGCAGCTTTTTCACTTGCTTCCATGTCCACGGGTAATGTTTTTAATGCAACATCACATCCCTGTTGTACCATTAAAGCACACATCTTTATTTGCCATAACCCGAATTCATTCTTTCCATCGAATTTCTCGATGTCAAACCTAGTTATAGAACTAGCCATTCTTCTTGTGAGTCCCAATGAATAGATCTTCTTAGCTTGTCAAGGCTTAGTTAACTTGAATAGATTCAAACTAACTATATGAGAAACAATGATTATGAATACTACAAGTTATGTGGAATCTAACTTGTAATACTAAGAAGAACAATGTAAACAAAACTTTGAATATATATTGATTGCAAATATTCTGCCTAGGTTACATAATAGCTAACTTCTAAAACTTATATCATTGCTATGAAAATTGATATCTCTAACTATGTCGTAGGGTTCCTTTTATACACTAAGGAAAACCCTAATGGGCTTAAAAAATGCGTCAAGTGATCATGCATATCTATTCCTAATATAACTCATGCATATCACTTTAGCAGTACTAACTATATAACTAATAGTACTAACTATTATACTAACAGTACTAACTATACTGGCAGTACTAACAATGTACTGGCAGTACTAACTAACTATAACTAGCAGTACTAAGTGTAGAAGCTCTGAATCCCAACAATCCTCCTCTAAACTTATGATTTACCTTTAAATCTCAAGTTTCTTCTGTATTTAATCTTCTAGACTGCACTGTTGAGGATTCTTCTAAACATTCTTCTACTTCTGTACTTGTGATCTTATAAACCTTAGAAGTTCAAATACCATCTCATTTTCATGATCAACCTCTAGTTTTTTGCTTAACATCTTTGATAGCATTTCTTGAGTAAGTGGATATTTCTTCTCTATCATCATGTGAATGGCAATTCCATTGTCCATCAACAAAATATGAATTCCACACGAATCAAATAGTCTCTAGCTTATCAAATTATATTCATTTGATGCCTCCAGACTTCATCTTCTTCATTAGGTTGAAATAAGATCTTCATATCTCCCCATAAGATCAAGTCATATCCTTCTGGTTTTGATGTTGCATACCTTTTTCTACTAGTCTGTGTAGATCCATTACATCATGTCTGTCAAAATCATCAAGCATTTCACTGAAAATCTTGTAATTCTTGGAACCTCTATATGCTCTGATGATTTGATAATACATAAAGTTTTCTGTCAGGACATGAGTCTTCCAATCAACTATTGGATACTTAGTACCCAAAGATTCAATTTTCATAGCAAATTCTTCTCTTGGAACCAGATTCAAACAGGCTTTAAGTTCTTCCTTCTCTATATCATCTTCTATCTTTTGCATTTTTGTACTTTCTTCACTTTACTTTCACCTTGCTCTTTTCCTTGCAGGTGATTTCTTCCTACTTCCTTTCTTTTCACTACCTTTTTCTTTTTCAGAATCCATGGGTGCAAAGGATTGAATTTGATCCCATACCTTTTCAAATATAGGTCTAATGTCTTCATACTTCATTCCCTTGAAATAATTCATCTTGTATCCTCCCTGATTCTTCAAGTACATGACCATGTTCTTCCTTACTTCAGCTACAGAGTATGGTCTATTCAGCTGAGCATGGTATCTTAACACTGCAGGATCACTCCAATCAATAACATGAGTTGGATCAGCTTCAGTTACAACTTCTTGCTTCTCTTGTTCTTGTGTTGCTTTGTTAATCTCCTCTTGTAACTGTTTAGCTATTTCTGCATCCCTTGCAATCCTTTGTCTTTCTTCTTCATTAAGTTGTTCTTGCAACCTTACAGCTTCTTCATGCCCAAGTCTTTCTTGCTCTAGTTGCTTCTTTGTCTTCTTCTCAGGCTCAGGCTCTGTCATAATTCCTTTACCCTTATCTTTTTTTCTTTTCAGCACTCCTTCTGATATACACTAAGTTCTCAGCAGCAGTACTAACTTCTGGAATAACAGTACTATGCTCTGCACCAACAGTACTAACTTCTTTTTCTCCTTTTTCACCACTACCTTGATCTTCCACAAGCTCAGTAGGCTCTTCTTCTTCTAGCACTACCTCAGTATCATCACTAATCTTCTCCTGAATCTCTATATCTTCTTGAATCCATGATGTTCCTTCATCCTGTACCAATGAAATAGAGGGGTCTTGATCAATCTCTGTAATTTTCCTCCCCTGTTTGGAAGGATCCTCTAGACCTTCTTCATCATCAGAAACAACTATCCTGAATCTCCTTCTAGCTTGAGTTGACTTGACTGTCTGCTCTAACTTCTTCACCTTCTTGATTAATTTTGTAAGAGCAGTACCATAAGTTTGTTTGGTTTATGCCAACTCTGCCTCCAAGCTTGTTACTTTGTTTGACAAATTTGTACATAGAACCGTCAATTCAGAAAGTGATAAACTACCCTCATCACGTCCAAGTGAGTGAACACTGTGGAGAGGTGATTCATGGGGCATTGTAACCAAACTCCTCTGCATCAAGGTGTGGGTTAGTGTTTTGGTGGTTTGTGAGATGGATGGGTACTTGACAAGGTGTATGTTGAGGTGATAATGATGGTGAATATGTTATTATGGATGGAGAAGTTTCAGGTGCACTGATCATAGTATGAAATAAAGACAAATTTATTCCAGAATAAGCCCTTGAAACCCTCTTCATATTACTAAAGACTTTCTGTGTAAGGATAGGAGTAGGATATGTTGGTGTGTAGGGTTGAAGGAGACTCCTTTGCTTATTTAACTAGATTTGGATAAATCTTGGGTACATCAAAAACTGTGTGGGTTTTCCAGATTCTTAATCATAGCATCAAAAAATAGTTTTGAAAAATTATAAGTCCTGTTTGTGGCCAAGCAAATTATAGCAGTTGCTATATTGCTACTAAACTGCTCCCAAGCAGTTTTCTTAGGGCTTAAGCAGTGGAGGATAGTATGAATTAGAAACTTCCACTGAGGAGAAAAATGACCCTTTTAAAAAGTAAGTTTATCAGAATCAGTCACATACCCCATTAGAGCAAGTTGCTCAAATATCTCTGAATTAGGTAGAGTAGTATACAACCATGTCACTCTCTACCTTTAGATGTCTTCTTAGAGAGGCTTCAGTAATAGTCTTTACTTGTCCATCAATTGTAGCAGTTAGTTCTACCTCTCCATTAGCACTTGTTCTAGCAGTAGCTGTTTTCTAAAATTGCTTAATAAAGGAAACATATATTGTTGGATTCTTTGTGAGGGCACTCTGATGTGACTAACATACAGAAAAGTCAATGATCTGATAAACACCTTCACTTCTCAGACATTTAAAGTAGGGCCACCATGCTATTCTTGTCGTAAACTCCAAATTAGCCATGTGATTAAGAAAATATTGAATAAACTTTCTGGGATGAGCTCGTTTATGTGAGTATGAAAGCTTGGCAAAGTTAATTGAGATTATATTGAGAGCACTTAGAGTTGTAATTTGACCGACTGAATGAAATTTGATCTTATCTTGAAGAAATCTTACTAATTTATAGAAAGATCATGAATTTCCAATTAGTCAAACCCTATAGGCTATGTTGTTGGCGGAAATATCTCAACGGCTATATTAAAATAAGGAAATTCTGTTATGCCTCAAACAGTACTAACGGTAATGTAGCAGTACTAAGTTTAGCCTAACAGTACTAACTTTAAGCCTAGCCGTATTAACTTTTCCCAGCAGTATAAAGATATGCCTGGCAGTACTAACTTAATACTAGCAGTATTAAGTTTATGCCAAGCAGTATTAACTCCAATCTCATTCCAATGTAGATTCTCACAATCTCTCTTTCTGTTTTTATACTCACAATATCTCTTAATTCTTTTTGCTCACCAATTCACTCTTTTTGTTTTTAAGCACACATCTCTCTTTCTGATTTTGGCTCACAACTTCTCTCTTTCTTTTATGCTCACCAAAATCTCTTAATTATCAGACAATTTTGTAGAAGGTGCCATTAATTCTTTTAGTTTCATATTGTCCTCCTTACTTCCAAGTGTGTTAACTCTTGAGAGAGGTGGGTCATTGGAATTTTAGATGCATCCTCAAACCTAGTTTGAGCATCTACATCCCCAATGTGGTTTCTTGGCACCTAGGACCACTGTACCTTGAGCCAATTCCCTAAGAACTTAGCTCATTAAGTGTTGCCATGGATTGGGTCCTATTTATGTTACCACTGTCCTGCTCTACTTCTAAGCTAGAAGCAGTAGTGGCGGCCCTTTCCATTCTGTGACCCAACTCCTTACGGGCAGCCTCATCACCAACCTTTATAAGGGGACCACCAGACTGAGGTAATCTTAGTGTCCCCCGACCTCTTTTGCCTACAGTACAAATTATACTTAGAGTATTAATATTTGCCATAACAGTTTTAACTTTGTCTTCAATAATTATACAACAACACGCCTCTATTCATGAGGATCCATATTTATGTATAACCCATGAATAGAAGTTAAGAAATGTTAAACCTCCCCTCAACCAATCAACTGTAGCTAAAAAGTTAAGCATGTCTAATTTTTTGTCACCGATAAATTTAAATCTACTATACATAAAAGGCCTTTAGTGAGATAGCTGGCAACATTATGATCTGTATGTATCTTGACCATCTCAATCAGTCTCTTCTTATAAGAGTCTCTAATGAAATGATGCCTGATCTCTATATGCTTTGTTTTAGAATGATAGACAGGATTCTTGATAACACAAATAACACTCTCATTGTCAACATGAATCTTTGTCTGCATAAAATTAAATCCATAATCCAACATCTGATTTTGGATCCAAAGCACTTGACCACAGCAGTGAGAAGCAACAATGTATTCAGCTTCAGTAGTTGAGTTAGCCACCACAGTCTGCTTTTTACACTGCCAAGAGATTAACCTTGAACCAAGAAATTAACAACCTCCTATTGTGGATTTCCTGTCCAAGCTGGTACCAAAATACAAAAGTACTGTCTGAAAAAGCTTCCAATATAAGAGGAGAGTCCTTAGGATACCAAAGGCCCAATTTGGGTTGACCTTTTAGGTATCTAAAGATTCTTTTTACTGCATTCAAATGGGAAACTTTTAGCTGAACTTGAAATCTTGAGCAAGCACAAACTAAAAACATAATATCTGGTCTAGAGGATGTAAGATACATCAATGACCCAATCATTGATCTGTATAAATAGACATCAACATCCTCACCATCTTCATCTTTTGTTAAATCCTTGTTGGTTTCCATAGGAGTACTAGCTGTCCTTATACTAGAAAAGCCAAATTTCTTCAAGATTTCACCAACATACTTGTCCTGACTAATGAAGATCCCATCCTCTTTCTGCTTGACTTGTAAACCCAAGAAGAAAGTAAGTTCTCCCATTGAACTCATCTGAAACCTATTGTGCATTATCTGCTCAAACTCATCACATAAAGACTTCTTAGTTGAACTAAAGATGATGTCATCTACATATACTTGAACCAGTAGAATATCACCCTTGGGTCTCTTTATAAACAAAGTCTTATCAATTTGTCCCCTGTGAAATCCATTATCTGCAGATAGGTAGAGAGTGTCTCATACCAAGCTCTAGGAGCTTGATGTAAACCATATAAGGCTTTCTCCATTTTGTAGACTTTTTCTCGAAATTCTGGATCCACAAAACCTGGAGGTTGGCAAACATATACCTCCTCTTCAATAGTGCCATAGAGAAAAGAAGTTTTAACATCCATCTAGTACACAGGAAAATTCATAAATGATGCAAAGGGCAAAAATAACCTGATTGCTTCAACCCTAGCAACAGGAGCAAAAACCTCATCATAACAATTGCCTTCTTCTTGTTTATACCCTTGTGCTACCATCTGGCCTTGTGTCCTTACAAACTATTCCCCTTTCATCATTTTTATTTCTATGCACCCACGTTGTACAATAACCTTTTTTGCCTACTAGGAAGTAAATTTGTGTCCAAACCTTCTTGAATCCTTGAACTGAAGCAAGCTCCTCTTCTTGCATTGCTTTAACCAACCTTTCATCATAAAGGGCTTGAGATATCTTTTGTGTGTTTCATGTTAAGAAGGAAACAAGCAAATAAACAGTTCTAGGAAATCTTTGTGAGTTATTCTCTCTGCTTTTTGGATTAGCTAATCAAAACATGCTCTCACAGAATTCTTCTTTGTCATACCCTTGTTTGGTACTGCTACATTTAGATCCCTAAATAATCTGAGCTTTAGGATGATATAGTGTACTCGATTGTGGGAAAGGACGGAGTGGAAGGTTCCATGTTGTCGAAATCAGCCTCTGCACCCATACTTTGATCAGCATAAGGAGTATTGAGAGTTTCCAAGTCATGATCATCATAGGCATTGCCAAAAATGCCAGTACTTTGAATTTCAGCAGTATCCTCTAATTTAGGCATTAGAGGATCATGAGGAAGATTAGCAACATCAATAGGAAAAGATCCATCAAAAGGAACAAATGATGGTCCACTTGATGGTCCAACATGACTAAAAGTCTTGGATGCACTAGCAGTATTAACTGATGTGCTAACAGTATTAAAACTGTTAGTACTGCTAGTTCTAGTAATCTTCCCCTGAAGAAGCTGGCTATCACACTGAGCTTTAAAATCTTTTCTAACAGCATCTGATTGCTCTATAGCCTCCTTCTCTTGATCCATCATCTTATCAAGAACATTCTTCAAGGCTTGATCATACTCACTTGCTGGTTCTTGTATAGTCTTTTTACAAGCATCATCATCAACTGTATCATCCTTAGCCTTGTCATCTAAGCTCTTGTAGCTTGAAGAGATAGAAGACCATAATGGGAACACAACATATTGTTGAGTAGACACATTCTTTTCTTTAGATTGTCTGGCATCAACACTTTGCTTCAAACCTGTATTACCATTAGCTTCTTGTGGTCCTACATTTTTGTTAGTTTGA